>JBDJHY010615829.1:0-16324 GCA_039654485.1 Withania somnifera | reverse complement strand
TTTAGTCAAAGGCACTGCAATCGACAAGAACCCCTCAACAAAATACTAATAGTATCTAGTGAAACCAACAAAACTCCAAATCTCAAAAATAATGTCTGCCTCAGTTAATCTTGTACCGCCTAAATCTTTGCTGGATAAATTTAATCCTAGACTTGGACATTACATGTCTTAAAAATGAAACAGACTCCAAACAAAACTCACACTTCAAGAACTTGGCATAAAATATGTGTTCTCTCAGTGTCTAAAGAATCAATATCAAATGTTGCTCATGATTGGACTTACTCTTTGAATATACAAATATATCATCAATAAATACAATCACAAAAGAGTCCAAATAGGGCTTAAGCACCCTATGCATAAACTCCATGAAAGATACAGGAGCATTAGTCAGACCAAAGGACATAATCTGGAATTCATCGTAGCCATATTAATTACTGAACGCTTAGGAATATCCTCTGTCCAAATATAAAACTGATGGTAACGAAATCTCAAATCAATCTTAGAGAAAACTGCGGCTCCTTGAAGCTCATTAAATAAGTCATCAATTCTCGGTATAGGATATCTATTCTTCACTGTGACTTTGCTCAACTGTCGATAATCTATGCATATTCTTATAGTACCATCTTTCTTCTTCTCAAATAGAACTGACACACCCCAAGGCAACAACTAGAGTAAACAAAACCCTTATTTATTAAATCTTCGAACTGAACCTTCATATCTCTCTACTCTGTAGGATCTATGTGATAAGGAGAAATAGAAATGGGCTTAGTGCCCGACTCTAAATCAACAGCGAAGTCAATATCTCTCTTTAGTGGTAGGCCTGGTAAGTCAGTTGGAAATACATCAAGAAAATTAGCAACAACACAGACAGACTCAGGAGTAGGTATGTCGTCCTGGATATCACGGACATAAGCTAAATATGTCAGACACCCTCTCCCTACTAACCTCTTAGCCTGAAGGCAAGAAATAAACCTTGTCGGTACGCGACTACTAGAACTCTGCCACACAAATGGAGATGATCCAGGTACTACTAAGGTAACAGTCTTGACATAACAATCCAAAACTGTGCGATGAGGGTACAACCAATGCATGTCTAAAATAGCATCACAATCAACCATGTTTATAAGTATCAAGTCAGCACAAGTATCAAATCTAATAACTGAGATCATGCATGACCAGATCACCTGATCCACTACTAAAGAATCCTATAAAAGGTTATTGACACACATGGATACAGATAATACATCACCGAGCAACCCCAAACTTGGTACAAAATAGGATGCCACATAAGAGCAAGTAGATCCAGGGTCAAATAAGGATGACGTAGGTATAGAGCACACAGAAATAAAACTTATAATAAAAGAATTCTAGGCCACAACCTCAGATCTAGCAGGAAAAGCATATAACTAGAGATCACTTCCATGAAAACCATTACTGTGACCACTGCCCCTACCACGCTTGCCACCACCACAATAATTATCTTGTGTTCCACCTCTAGCCAGTGGAGGCATAATACCAAAGGCTAAACAGATGAAGGAGCAATATGAGTAGTTTTTCTCTAAGGACTGACTCTGACATAGTAGAGCCACACTCAAAACACATCCCTGATGGCCCACTTTTTCGGGAACCTCCGCCAGAGCCAATCTGACTACCATGCTGAGAAGATCTTGTTCCCCAAGAAAATTGAGTTGGGGATGGTGATGAAACATATAATGTTGCATGCACTGACCTACTGGACTGACCCTGTGCATATTGGAACTGACCACAACCCCCAGAATGGAACCCATTGTAAACTCCTTGATGCCTCTACCTCTTTTTGTTACGCTGATGCGACTCATAATTGAGGGCCTTCATAGAGTTGGAATGATTTACCACAGCCTGGAGATCGACCATCAGATACTTGCAAAGCCATAGCCTCATAGATTATATCTCTCAAACCATAAGAAAAATCTACAAACTCTCTCTGCCTTGGTAGGCATAAACTCCTCATCATAAACTGAAATATGGAATCGAGCCTCATACTCCACCACCGATATTGATCCCTGATCAAGATTCCTAAATGCCTCCCTCATGCTCTATCGATACAACCTTTCTTATAAAAACCTCATAAAACTCGGTCCAAGTCGGCTAAGGTGAACCTGTTGGTCTGCATACAACAAAATCCCTCCACCATTTTTTAGCCGCACTATACATCTGATAGGTGGTATAAGATACGCCATAGGTACTTAAAACACAATGGTTCCTTAATCTCTCTTCGCACTCAACAATAATCTCGTGTGCATATTCCCCTAGGACTCTAGTGAGCCGAGGGGGATCCATCCTCAGAAATCTAGTTCGGAGTTTCTGCTCTGAATCTGTCATAGTTGTCTGCTACTCAACTGTGAGAGAAAAACTGGTATTGAGAGGACCTGAGAAGGTGTAGGAATATCCATTGGATCAATAGGTGGAACTTGTTGTACTAAAGAACCGTAGCTATCAGTTGTGGTGCTGGAACGGATGTCCGTGTCCTATCGGTAGGGGGACCACCATAGGTACTGAGCAACTACCACCAGATATTACGGACATTTGGAAGAGGTGCTGCAATGAGCACCAAAATAGGTTTTGTAATAGGTGTTACAGTTGGTGCTACAACAGGTGTTGCAGGTATTGATGGGACCTCTGGTGTAGCAGGAGTAAGTACCTCTTTCAGTACTCTGGCAGGAACTCTAGGGGTCTTCTTTTTTGCTAACATGTACGAGGCATCTGAGAAATAATGAGGACACTGAGTGAGGAGGTTTCAAGAAACCATCAAGGAGTACGCATAACATACGATTTAAAATAAAGAGTTATTTTCCTACATGTCACTTTAGCCTCCCAAAGATAAGCCACGAACGTCTATACCACTAGTAGGAGAACCAACCCTGTAGTCTGAACCCAAAGCAGAGGACTACTATATCAAAAGCAAAAAGGACTAGTATAATAATAATATATGGATGAAAGTGGAAATACAAAGAATATGCAATTCCTAAAATCCAGTATTAGAGTAATACAAAACCTCTAAGTACAGAACATGGAATCAAATGTCTAAATTCAAATGTATCTTGGAAAATACATGGAGATCAATATCAATAATGAAGAGAAAAGGAAAATCTGGACTCCAAACTCACCTTGAGTCTATGAAGCACAATAGAATCTACACGAATAGAGGTCTGTGAATCAAGTTCAAGCACCTTTACTCGGATCTGCACATGGCAAGTGTAGTATGAGTACAAGTTGTCGAAGAAACCCGTACCTAGTAGGCTTCGAGGGACCACTAGGAACATAGCAATAATAAAAGCAGTAAATAATAAAATATAATAAATAAAGTCAAAAAAGAAAATAGTACATCATGGAAGCTAGCTACTCAGATAGGAATGATGTAATAAGTAGAACACATATCGCAAGCTAATCACATAACAAATTTCAGGCAATGAAGGAAGATATACCCAGAACTCTTGCAACAGTATATGTTAATAATAACAACAATAATCAAGAACAAAGTAAAATATAGATAGTGAATATGGACGGTATACCATGAATCTCAAGTAAGGGAAGGACGAATAATCAATGATATAAAGAACAATTATCCCGCATAACTAGAAAGTCCTAAAGGTAACATTATAGTAACTAAACAGTAAATAAATAATGTGAAAAATAAATTAAGTACAGAATCACACTCAGTCGTAGGCCTCTCAGACGACCAGGGGTACACTGAAGAAAACAAGTGTAGAAAAGTAAATACATACTATGAAGTAACCAGCTTCTATCATTAGTATATATCCTCACAAATCTACCATAAGCCCCAATGTATACAATATGGGTCAATGCTTCATATAGATCAAAAGTCTCAATAAGTCATACTATTAACAAATCTTGGCGTCCCACTCCTCAAAACTGCAATATCGGCAAATTATGGCGTCCCATGCCTCAAAGTCGTAATACATATTAGTTATGGAGTCCCACTTCTCAAAAGATGTAATATCAGTAAGTTATGGTATCCCATACCTCAACAACTATAATATTAGTAAGTTATGACATCCCACTCCTCAACAATGGTAATATAAGTATGTTATGGTATCCCAAACCTCAATAACGGTAATATCAATAAGTTATTTTATATATGATAGTATCGAAAAGCGGTACTCATTACCGTACGATGAAAGACTCAAGTGCAAGTGGTTGTGCTCACTACCGAATGGAGTCAGTCTCAGGTCCTAGCATTAATTAGTCAAATGATATTTCCTAGTGCTAGGGTTTAAAGCCTGGGCTAAAACAAGTAGAAATAGTAGTAACAGGTGCTCGGTACATCATCGATTCTAAAACAGTTAAAAGGTCATTTTATTATATTATTAGTTGAATATTTTAGTTTATTAGTTTATCTCGTTATCCATAATTATTACTAAAATAAATGTCTAGCCTCCACGACTCAATAATCATATGTTGATACTGGCCCAGCCCCAATGCACTCTCAATGGAACCAATGGTTCAAACCCTTGTATAATAAATGCACAACATACATATGAAATGACAACTAACTGTGCCACACACAAGTATCACTGGAAAACTCCTATGCAACAAGCACCATATTAATCCAGATGCTGAAAATGATAGTGAATGAGAAACGGGCGAAAGTACGGTCCAAGATTGCTATAATGACCTAGATACCCAACCCACGTATGCTATTTAGTACAAATATTAAAACTATAATACCAGAGATAGTCCCATGGAGCCTACCTGTCGTCTGACGATAAAGAGCTGCAAGCTCGTAAATATTACTCTGACTAATATCAAACAAATTCCGATTATTCTGAAACTTGCATAAATGTATTCCATATATCAATAACGGTATAAAATATTCTAAGTTTCGTCTTGGCCTAAAATGGTCCTACGGGGCTTGCTTATTGGAACTAAAAATAAACTTCACCACGGGGTCCCCAACGTTACCAGGAACCCATGCTCTAAAATTGAGCACGACTCGAGTGCGGGAAGGCCATTAGAAAATCCAGTACAAATTTGATTAGAAGGGGAAAAGATTCATGCTTTATGGATTTAGACAGAGTAATTCAATGGAGGAATATAGTTATGGAATAGAATAATACAAGGAACAAGAATTACTATATTACTCGAATATAACCAAAATTCATGATTTTTCTTAGTTTGGTCAACAATGAAGAAACCTAATTTGATGAAATCATTGAGGAAAAAGACTTATTGAGAGTGAGAAAGTATGAGGAAAACCTTTAGGGACTTCTACAAAAGTTAAAGTGTTTTCCACAGGAATTTAGAGACAAGATAAAGAAATAATTTTATGACCGAAATGAACTGAAGGTGTGCAGTTATTTATAATCTCTGAAATTTCTGCAAGGGTGTAACTATGGGTCACCAGGGCGGGGTCGCTGGGGAGGAAAATAGGCTGCTGGGGCGACCCTGTGCCTCCTGGACTTCCTTGCTAGGGCGTTCAAAAGCCTGCTGGGGCGACTATCGCAAGGGCGGCATGTGACTGTTAGGGTATTAGTTGCTTGGGTGACACAAAGGTCACTGTGGAGACCTCGCAAGTGTGACCTCTCCTTCGTAGGGGTGGTATGTGCCTACAATTTCACAACAACTAAAATAAAAAACTCCAGGGGGTTTAGAATGAGCATTTTGAATCCAATTTCAACAACCCAAATATGTAAACAACATGGAAATGACATTTCAGACCCAATGGAAGCATCAAAAAAACCATCCAAGGTAGGTTAAGTAAAATTACCCCTAAAATCAAGAATAGCCACAAACAAACTACTCCACCTAGGTACTCAAAATAACACCTCGCGCTCCAACAAAAACACCAACACTCTTACTAGCCTAAATTTATTATTCCGGAGCTTATAGAAGCATCAGAACTCCATTCTGACACTCTGATCATCAAAATACCATTCAAGCTCCTAATTAGGCCATAAACTTGACTAAAATCTACAAATGAGTACAAATTGCAAATGAAAACTCCAAAACACGAACTTAAGGACAATCCTAACTTTATTTTGTATTCCAGAGCTAAAAAAACTATCCAAATTTAATTTTGAGATCATCTTTAAGGAAAGTTGACCTTAATCAATGAGTACTTAGTTTTCGACTCTAAAATAGGCAATTGAGATATTTCTCAAGCTAGCTGCTAGGAAATCGAATTACCAGTCCTTGTAATTCATAAATGACCTGGGACAACTACTGAAATGCTCTAGAATAAAAATGCCGCTAATTATCATAAATGACCATGAGGGTCATTATAAATTATTTATGAAATATTTCCACCCTACACTACAATGTTTTAGTATTCCTTTTCCATTTTATTCTTTTTTAAGGAATTAAACCTCAATAAGGTAGAGGAAGGGAAGGTTCTCGTAATTGAATTCTTGCCCACAACCACTTTGGTTAGTCTCAATCTCATTTATTACACACCCAACTTAGGTGTTGAGCCTAAGTTGCATTTACCTTTCACCTTAGTGCTTCAAGATTGGTTTTGATTCAAATCAAGGGATATTACAAGAAATGGGTCTTGTAATGTGGTTTCTAAAGAAGAGTCCAAGGCTCAAAATGGGTAAAACTAGGTCACTCTCCTCCCAATATGGTAGGCTTGAAAGGGTCAAGTTTAAAAATGTCCCCTTATTCCATGGCCTAAGATAGTCTCTCCATTCACAACACACTCGTTGTTTGTAAAGAACCGATGGGGAAACTTCTAGATAATGCTCATGACATGAAATCAATGCAAAACCGTACAACACATGTCATTAAACCATCCTTAATGTAACATATTCAATCCTCTAAATGGTTCCTCTCAATCATCACACACCTTATAAAGAATGAATACTTAGCCAAAGAAAGATTCAAATAACCATGCAATGAATGCTTGATTTGTCACACATGGCCAACCTCATTTGACAAAAACATGGGAACTATTTTGAAAAAAAATGCGAGTCTCCAAATTTTGCAAGAAAAACTAACCCACATGATACACCACTAATCAATAGTACCATTTAAAGCTATAACTGAATGATGTGATCGTCATACCATTTGCTTATGAAAGTAAGGTTAACTACCATACAAATTTAAAAAGAAAAAAGAAATAAAACTAAATACGAAGGAAAACTAAATAAAAGAAAGGGAAAACTAAAAATATGCTAATACACATCATCATCCACATATAAAATATAAGTGTCTACTACACAATCCAAATAAAACTAGAAGAAAAAGGATAGAGAGAGATAGAGAGTGCGAGTATTGTTATACGACCTAAGATCAAATTAAGATAAGAGTTGATACTACCCCCTTCCTCAACTATAGATATGTATTATCCCTAATAAAATAGATTAAAGAGAGCAACAGTAGGGATTATAAGAGTCTCTCTGAGGTGATCATTGTTTAGATGATTGTGGGGCATTAGTCCCCCTTCTCTTCAAGTGCAGTAGGGTGATCAAAGGTCTCCTTATCCACCTTTCTCCTAGTTGTACCCATCATTGTTGTGTAATGCACTAAAGCAAGTCCCTCAGCCAGTAATTGGTCATCCGAATTCTGCAGGACTGAAAACACATCTTCCTAGTCAATTTCTGTGTTAGCCCCTTGGTCTACGTGGTAAGATCCACAGTGAGTCTCCTTTAATTCATAGTGAGTCTCCATTGTTAGTAGGGCTGCAAAAATATATTTCAGGCTTGTAGTGGTGAGCTTATCAACATCATCCCAAAGTTGTTTCACAATGTTAATCATCTGCTGCCATGCCTCCTAAGTGATGATGTATTATGGGAACCCTCATTTTGGGCCTTTTTTTTGCTTTATCAATGTTGTATCGAACTCATATAGCCTGGTGCCAAACCTATATACCATCAACCTGAATCCCTTGACCTCCTTATGAAATGGTCTAACAGTAGTATTTACCATAATAATGATCAATTTATTAATCTGCTGCTCAAGGCTGATGGATTTCTTCTCAGTTACTAAGCTCTTCTGGCCCATATGGTAGACCATAGCAGGGGTAGGATGTAAGGGCTCACCTTTCGGTATAGGTCTTCTGGGTCCAGATGCACCCTGTTGTAGTGGAAGACTAACCGGTGGAGGCCTAACAAGAGGAGTCCTAACAAGAGGAGGCCTAACTGGTGTGGAGTTTAAGGTCCAACGGGTGATGGTCTATAGTAGGTAGAGGGACCTATGAACTAGTAGAAGAAGCATAAATTAATGGGATAGGTTTAGGGGAAAACGATATAGGGATTTCTTCCTCTCTTATAGGTCTAGACTCCTCAGCACCTGCAGTCTTTGTGTGTGCCTCTGGCTCACCTGCTGCATACTCTCCAAATGCATCCTAATAATGCAATGCTAGATGCTGCCTCTGCTTAGCTTGTATCTCATCCTCAATCTAGGTGATGTCAACTATGTAATTCACTATGAACTCCATATCTACCCCCTTCTCCTGGTGACCTATGTTCTACAACATAGCTCAAAAATCAAACATAAGAAGGCATAGATCTTTATCTCCTTGCTTGACCTATCCCTCTCAATAATCTCTACATGGATAATCTATCCCACATTGAAATATCTCAGTCAATGATATAGCCAATAATAGCTTCCCTATGGAAACAAATCACTAACCCATTCAATGAAGGATCCAAGTTCGCACTAACGAATTCCAACCAATACTGAAGCATAGTATGGGTGCAGAACTTCTTAATGTACACTACCTTTTCAAGCAAACGTGGATGCCTGTTACTGAACAATCCATCTAACAAACCCCTCATGCTATCAAAGTTGTCCTTCAAACACTCATGCAATCCATCCAACAAACCCCGTGTATATTATTCCAATATCACCTTTAATATCATCTAGCCCACACTACTCATAAATACCTCTAACCCTCACGGTCGTAGTATAAATTTGTGGGTCATTCTACTTTTCTTGGGAAGAAGTATCTTTTTAAATTTAGTATAAAACTTCTACACTCGAGTTTGACGCCCTGAGACTACCCTCTAGGTGTGACTGGGTAATTGGTAACCCCAAGGATCTCAACCCAACCCCTGACATACATACATTAGCACCATTCTTCATCAATATATTTTAAATCAAATGAGTAAGTCATTTATTCTAGGATAAAAAGGTTATTGAAAATTTAGAGTGTGGGACTGAAAGGATAACATAATCATACTACCTCTGTTCAAAATCCTCTAACATGAGTAACACTTACACCGGTACAAGGGCCTGGACTGACCCAAAAACTAAAACCAAAAATATAAGAAAACTAATATTATTGGAGCCCCCGAAATGAGGGAGATTCACCATTATTGATCATGTGGCAGGGAAAATCTTAGCCATGATCCACGGAGCGACCTCATGTATCTACATCACATAAAAAATATAGGCAATAAAAGTATGCAATCAGTATAGGGAAGGGAAAGAGTATATAAGAATGCAGAAAAATAAGGACAAAAACATGTTTAAGACCACAAGTAATAAAAGTCATTTTTAGTAATGATTTACACTATGAAATCTTGGAAAACATAATTCAAGAACCAAAAATAAACTTTTATGAAGTGTGACTCTAAAATCCCTTGAGACTGATAAGTACAAACTCATAAAGTAGGAAAGTGACATACACTCGACATATTTTAGGTGAGAGCTTCTTTTAATCTACATATAATCATGCAAACTACATAGAGTTTGGTGTGCTTCCCCTACACCGACAAAGAGGGGTGATAATTTTCCAAATATACATTAGGATCCTTTCATTAAGCCGTAGTGATTTTGGAAAATTAACCAAAGGTGGCAAAGTAGTTATGGAACTTGGGTGGTATCAAATTTGAGGCATTCTTGATTGATTGAGACAAAACAATTCCCCTAATACAGAAAGACTCCATCAAGCCTTGAACTCAAATCTATTTGTCCTTCAATCCATCTTTTTCCAGCTAGCTACTTCGACACAAGAGAAGAGGACCTGGTGCTTTCTATCTGTAAGATCTGCATTCTATTGGTGCTCAATAATCCCCATATAAAAATTTTCATACAATATCTTTTATAATTTCGTATTTGGAACATATGTACCCTAATATTTAATGAAACATACCCTTTAAATCATTGGGACTTTATATGTCCTTTACATGTACTAGAATCTTAAAAACATTGGGATACATGAGTTTCATACTATTAGCTTACTATGAAAAGGATAAAACTCTGTACATAATATCATATTTTGAGACTATCATGTTCATGAAAACATAAGGCCTTCAAACCATGAGTAGAAAGTCTAAAATACCATGGTCATATGCATAAAACCATGAAAATCCAATTTGGACAAGAACAATATTACAAAGGGCTATGATGCATAAAACTCCGTAAAATATCTTAAAAATATAAAAGATATCAAAATTATAAAAAGTCATGCATAGTAACATTTAAATGGAACTTGGGTATTTGAACCCTAAATTAACTAAATCCACCAAAAATACATGTGTTTTGGACATGAGAACAAAAAGGGGGTTCTCATTAAAGTCCTATACCTGGGAGAAGAAGTTTCTTGATGAAGAATTTAGTTTTTTAAAGCCTTTTGGGGTGTGAAATTTGAAAATCCTTTTTCCTTTGCTTGGATTTTTGGGAGAAGAAGATAGAGTTATTGAAGTAAAAAAATATATTTGGATCTTGAAAAATAGTGTTTTGAGGTGTTTAAAAATGTGGGTGGGACATTATAAAGTGAAAGGACCAAACTACCCCTAAATTTTCTAAAGAAAATCTAAAAAATGGACTTTCTGAGGCATCGATAGATGGACCAATGAATCTACGAAGGACCGTAAGACCCTCTCCCCCATAAAATTTAGGAAAAACTGGACTTTTTATTATTAAGAATGATGACCTTGTTAGATGGCTCATCGATCGGCCTATGAATAATCGTCCCAGTCATCAGTCTAGAAAATTTTGACTGTGCTTGGTAAAAAGGCCATAACATTTAGTCCAAACTAGATATGATGCAGAGTTTTTTGCATTGGAAAGAGGACGCAAAGGTGCTTAATTTGATAGGTCATGGTCCTCATATTTCCTTATATTTTTGGATTTATGATCGCTTGAAGTTTACCCATAATTGAGTTTCTATGAAAACCAATCCGATAGGGAAGTTTGAAATTCATCTTTGACTTTGGCATTCCTTAAGACCTTAATTCACACCCAACACTCTTCATGCACTTGCTTAAATATATTGAACTCATTTTAAAATAGAATATCACTGACTCAGGTCTAAGTATATGTATAAAATGGTTTAAGATATGGTTCTAGATTTTTGGGTATTACACCATGTTGGGACAAACTATGCAAGGGACGAGTATACTTTTCGAAATCTTGTTTTTTAATTTGTCCCCAAATTTCCAAGTACTTCTACTTTAACCCTGCAAGTGATATCCATTTCTCCTCAATAATCATCTTTAGACTTGGTACTATAAACTTGTTTTGTTTTTTATTAACCTTGGTTCGGGCTAGCTCATCCCTATTTCTCTTTATTTTTAATGGTTTTATTGGTGTGGATCGGAGTAGAGCTTTGCTCAAGTTCCTCCCCGTTATCAGAATTTGATCAACTAACATAAAGTGGGGAGGAAGTCTCAAGAGTAGGAAATGTAAGTGCAAGCTCTTTGATGGGGGCATACGAATCAGATGAATTAGTGGGATCATTGATCAATTTTCTCTTACCGTTGCCCATATGTGGTTGCACCCTCCTCGGTGCCATAAGTTTTTGGTTTGGTTCCTGGATGAATGATTCTTTTTATTTTGACTGAGGAGATTTGGTTGAGATGCTTTTCTTTTCTGCCATTTATCTGTAAAACACCACAAAATATTTGAACAGGATTAGTAAAATAAAAGAATTAAACAAAGGAACTAACCACAGTTGGAGGCAATAGTGATAGTAGTGACTTGGGCTCAAGTCTCGTGTAGTCTTCCAAAGATGGAAGTGAGAAGCATCATATGGTGGTCCACTATTGAAGATGGAGGTAGACCACCGTGAGATGACCCTTCATGTTCCACTCCTGTATTGCAAACTCACAATGCCATTTTCAATTTCAATGAAAGTTTCAAACAAAATCAAAGTGATACTTTCCTTTAAGGAAGTTGTCACTCAATCTATCACCAGGAAACACACTTATTCAATATTATTATGCTTTAATTCGAAGCAACAACACCAACATTTATATCCCAGCATGAATATACATTAACAATGCAAATGTTTTAAAATTTCAAGCACTTACACTAAAGGCAACCTAAATCTAATCAACCCACAATAATATTTGTTCAACAATTCAAATTCATATCAACAAACACACAACACACAAATCACATCAGCATAAATTTCAATTTTAATCACTTAACCCTAAGATTATGAAGAATCCATATATAAAATCTTCAACTGTATTAAAAAATCTATCACATATTATATGAGAAGATGTAAACCAAAGAATAATTCAATTCCTAATATAAAATAAAGTTTAAATTCATGAAACCAATTGAAATTAGGGTTGAAATCTAGCATTATATGTATTTAAATGACAAGAACTGATGATGAAGATGACGAATGAATGCAGCAAACTCGAGGGAAAACTCATAAGAGTTAAAGTGTGTAGTGAATGAGGAAAAATTAAGGTGGAAATTTGGAGATTGCGTTACCCTTTGTTTGATCAACTTGGATACCATTCTCCGAAATCTTGTTAAAAATTCCGGAGTACAATTCCTTCTTTACCATGAAATGACATTTCTCCAAATTGAGGACTAGATTATTTTCAATACAATGTTGCAAAGGAATACTTCGGTCCTCCAAAAATTCATTAAATGAACTACCAAAATTTCATCCATAAATACTTCAATGGTATCCTCTACCATATCCAAAAATATAGACAACATGCATCGTTGGAAGGTAGCGGGTGCTTTACATAAACCAAGAGCTATCCTCCTAAAGGCAAATGTCCCATGAGGTCAAGTGAATTTAGTTTTATCTTGGTCCTCCAGAGCAATAGAAATTTAATTATAGCCCAAATATCCATAAAATAAGAAATACCTTACCTTTACCTCAAAACGGTCATGCATTTGATCCATAGAGGTCATAGGGAAATCGTATATCTTATTACATGAGTTCCTTTTATAAAAATCCATATAAACCCTCCAGCCGATGATAGGTCTCATGGGTACCAACTTATCTTTGTCATTCTTCGCTACCGTGATTCCTCCTTTATTAAGAAAATGAACGGGGATTACCCATGTACTATTGAAAATCAATATACCACTCCTGCATCTAGCCAGTTGAAAATCTATTTCTTTATAAGTTTGTATTAGTTTGTTGAGTCTTCATTGGTGCTCAATTCTTTCCTTTGCTCCTGGTATAATTGAATCTTATGGGTATAAATACTTGGGAGATTCCAATTAGACTTGGGTTGCCTCCCAAGAAGCTCCATAATTAACGTCGTGGAACGACATAGTCCTCAATCAAATTTTATGTTCCATCAAGATAAAACACTTAATTTTTCTGAAAAACAAGCTATCCATCAAGTAGTGCTTCAATCATTAAAAATTAACCATGAATTATGAGCAATCATTTCCTCAAATTCAATGGCCCTGCTAGGAAAAACACTCAACACCTTAAAAGTCCTAGATTATTTTGATTTCAACTTTCCCAGGAAGAGTCTCAACCTTGAATTGAATAGCAACACATCGTCCCCTAGCTTGAAGTCTCTCTTTAGAATCTTGACATCATGAAACCTTTTCATTATTTCTTTATAGATGGTGAAACTCTCATACCCCCTTAGTTGAAACTTGTCCATTGCATGAGGTTGAAGCATATTGTTGGCGGCTTCTCCCTAATCCATATTCAACTTTTTCAATGCGTAATAGGCACAATGTTTAAGATCAACCGATAAATGAAAAGATTTTCCAAAGACAAATTGATAGGTGACAAGCTGATCGGTGTCTTGTAATAGGTATGTTACGCCCAAAGGGCATTATCCAACTTCCTATCCAGTTCGCTCTACCTGCATTTATGGTTTTCTTAAGTATGCTTTTTATCTTGCAATATGATATTTCGACATTTCCATTTGATTGGGGGTTGTAAGGAGTTACCACCTTGTGTTTGACACCATTATAGCAAGAAATACTCTAAAGAGTCAATTACAGAAGTGTGACCCACAATTACTAATTCTAGCCCGGGGGGTCCCGAACCTTGTGATATTTTTTTTTCAAAAAGCATGTCACACTCTTACCCTCATTGTTGGGCAAGGACACCACTTCTACCCACTTAGAAACATAATCCACCACAACCGAAATGTATTTTTTAACATATGAACTCAAAAAGGGTCCCATGAAATTGATCCTCTATCTATCAAACAATTCGACGTCAAGGATAAGCTTCTAGGGAATTTTATGTATTCGAGTGAGTTCCCCTTGTATTTGGCATTGTGTCAAGACTTCATCATTTCATATGCATTATGATGAATTTAGGGATAATAAAAACCTCTTTGGAGGACCTTGTGTTCTGTCTTAATTCCCCCATGATGTCCCGCAACTGGGGATGCACGAATTTGCTTAAGAATCGACCTCATTTTTTACTTAAACACACACCTATAGATAACACCATCAAAACATTCCCTAGAATCCCTCAAAAACTTATTCTTTCTTTAAGATTCCATCGCTACAAGCACTTCTCCACAAATGACAAAATTAGAAGAGTTCTCATATAACACCTCTTTGCTAGTATCCAACATCAAATTTTCATTGAGGAACGCCTCATTTATCTTACATTCTTCAACGCCTCATTTATCTTAGTTGGTTCTCACACCCCTTATTCACTAAAAATCAAACTCTTAGAGGAGTAGAATCAAATGAATTAATCATGGATTAGCCTCCTTCATAGCTATCAAATATCAAAGAGATGAGTGATCAGTAAGGACATTGACCTTAGTGACCAAAAGATAGGACCTATACTTTTCAAACCGAAACACTACATCCGAGAGCTCTTGCTTCGTGATGGTGTAATTTCTTTGAGCCAAATTTATTGTCTGACCTGCATAGTAAATCTGATAGATCAATTTATCTTTATTTTGGCCCAAAGCCACTCTAGCGTCACACAACAATTCAAAGGGTATGGTCCAAAATGGAACAACCATGATAGGAGCTGTGGTGGGATTTTCCTTTAACAAAACAATGGCCTTCAAGAAATTTTCATCACAATAAAACTTTGCTTCTTTTTTAAGAAGCTTACACATGGGAAAAACAATCTTTGAGAAATATTTTATGAACCGACGGTAGAAACTTGTATGACCAAGAAAGATTTTGATCCTCTTTGACTGAGGTAGGAGGTGGCAATTTAGAGATTACTTCAACCTTGGCTTGATCAACTTGGATGCCATTCTCCAAAATCTTGTGACCAAGTATAATTCCTTCTTTAACCATGAAATGACATTTATCCCAATTGAGGAACAGATTTTTGTCAACATAATGTTGCAAAAGTCATATTTAGGTGTTCCAAACATTCTTCAAATAAATCACTGACCACCGAAAAGTCATCCATAAGTACTTCAATCGTATCCTTTACCATATTAAAAAATATAAACAACATGAATCATTGGAAGATAGTGGGTGCATTACCTAAGCTAAGAGGCTTACTCCTGAAGGAAAATGTATCATAAGGTCAAGTGAATTTATTTTTATATTGGTCCTCCGGAGCAATAGAAATTTGATTAGCCCGAATATCCATAAAGGAAGAAATACCATATCCGTCCCACAAAAGGGTCAAGCATTTCATCGATAAAGGGAATAAGGAAATGGTCTTTCTTGGTACATGAGTTCAAATTGCGATAATCCATACAAACTTCTAGCCGGTGACAGGTCTCATGGGTACCAATTATCGTTCCTCGATACTGAGATTCCTTCTTTATTAGGGACACATTGAACGGGCCTCACCCATGTACTATTGGAGATAAGATATACCACTTCTCCATCTAGCCACTTGATAATATCTCTCTTGATAACTTTTTGTATTGGTTCTTAAGTCTTCATAGGTGCTTAATTCTTTCCTTAGCTCTGGGTATCAATTGAACATTATGGGTACAAATACCAGGGACAATTCCAATTAGACTTGGGTTACCTCCCAAGAAGCTCCTTAGTTAACGTAGTGGCACGATTGTAATGACCATCATGGTCATTAATAATAAATACATGATGTTTTTCATTCTAGAGTATTTTGGTAGTTTCTCCAAGTCATTTACAACTTACTGGGACCGATAGTATGGTTCCCTGGCGACTCTGTTGAGAAATATCTCAAATTTCCTGT
>JBDJHY010615719.1:0-16324 GCA_039654485.1 Withania somnifera | reverse complement strand
TCCTAATTATTATGTGGGATGTGTGTTTGAGGTGATTTAAGGTCATAAGCAGCTCATAATACAAAGCTGAGTTTAAGGATCTTTCAATATGCCAAGTTTTGGTATTGCTTTTTTCTTGGGTAAATTTTAAACGAACATATCTTTTGATCTATAAATAATTTAAATGAACCATGACCTATATACTGAAATCTTTTTTAGTCTAGTTTCTAATGCAATAAATCATGTGTTGTTTCGAGTTCGGGGTAAAATTTATGGGCATTTTATTAAATACTGCACTGCCATGAAAATGTTCCTAAGTGCAAACCATGAATCATGGTTTACAGTAGCAAAACTCATGCTTCCCAACATTATGACTCATGATGTAACTCGTACAGCATGACCAACAACTTCCCCTTTTATTATGAAGGATCCATGAGACCCAAACAATAACATGTACTCTTCCAAACCACGAGTCATGATGTTGAAGACCACGACTCTTGGTATTGAACTCGTGATGTGGATTCCATTTTCCAGTGAGAAAATCACAGTATACGACACATGAGGATGCACTCCACGAGTCATATACTTCCACTCCACAACTCGTGGAATGATGCCAGCTAGTTTTCTAGTACATTTAATGAGGGTTATTTTGGGTAATTCATTTGACTTTTCACTTCTAAATATAGCATATAAGTATCCTAAGCCCTAAATTCATTCATGTTTTTGTCTAAATCAAATTAAGCAAGGGATTTTCTTCCAACTTTTCAAAAGAGGCAAGAACTAGGGTTTTTCATAGAGTCTTGTTTGTAGAATCTTGGTTGTGGTTTTTCTCTACAAAACTGATTCTAATCAAGTATGTCTACTTCCAACAAGGACTCCTTTCATCCTTGTTCCCAAAACCCTTTTCTAAATAAGGTTGTGAAGATGTAGAAGCATGCTAGGGCTCTTGTTTAATTCAATAAACTATGATTTCCTAAAGCAATGATTTAATTAATGTCTTTAAGTTAGAGTTATGAAGTTTTTGTGATGATTATTTAATCATGAAAGTCCTCATGATTTAGAATTTTTCATAATTGAAGTAAAAGAAATAAAAAATTATTACGGTGAGAATTGATTATTGTTTTTAAGGTTTATTCTTAAATTTGATATGAGGGTTGTAGTGTCATAATTACTTGAACTTTTGCATGATTTTGAGTATGAACATATAGGATGCCTAAATTCACTAATTGAATTAATTGAGAGTTTTGATGATGATTTTAGCTTTATTTACAAACGGAATGAAACTTACTATAAAGTGTCGAATTTAGATTTGATAAAGAGTATTAACAATTAATGGTTTTAAAAGATGATTAGGGATAGTTGGATCCATTGAGGGTGTTATATTAGTCTAGAGTGTTGATGTTGTAGTTGACTTAGTGTTCCGATGAGGGTGTTCCATTAAGTCAAGAGTGTTGATTGTTGATGTAAATTTAATGGGAGGAGTATTAGAACTGAGGGTGGGATGAGTAAACTGTGTAGACAGCATAGTATATTATTTTGGTACCACTCAATTATATCTAGAGTGTCTAGTTGGATCCTAGAAAGAGTGTCTCATCCTATGAGAGGTATGACAGCCCCTACACATAGGGTAATATGTGGATTTCATCGCTTTATGCCTTGAGGTATATTGGTTATAGAAACTCCCAAAGAGAAGACAAAGATGTATATTTTGAAAGAAATAAATAGAATAAGCTTGTTTTTAACTAAGTATTTATCTTTTCTTAAAAAATGATGAGTTAAGCTGTTTTGGTTGAGTTTACTTGATATATGAGCTTTTTACCTATTTTCATTATAAACTGCCAAATTGCTTATTTGAGTTAGATCTTAAGGTGTGATTTATTGTCATGCATTGCATAGTATCATTACATTGTATAGCGTATTTTATACCTTCTCAGGTAATAAGTACATGTTTTATGTGATGAATCTACTCTCGCTGCAAGTGTTTAACCCCTATGCAGATATTTCCAATAATCCAGATATTTGAGGTTGACATTGTTGCATTCTTAGAAGTCTAGAATATTGGTGAGTCCTCACTTGATTCGACGACAATCTATAGAGTTATTTTTTTATTAATTGATCTAGATCTTTGACTTTAGCTTTATTTATTTAGTATTCCATTTTTAGGGACTAGCTAGTAAAGTCTTGTGCTAGCAGATCATTATTTAGCTAGTAGAGGCTTTCATACTGAGATGTATTGGGTTTGAGACTTGAGTTTAGCTATTCTTTTATTGAAACTATTTATTTGTTATTTTGGGATCCTATTACACTTCTATTATTATTATTATTATTGCTTCCTTTGAGTGATCTGAATAGAGCTTTGCATGATCCAAGTGGTTCTTTTGAGGCTGCTAAACAACTTGGTGGATAAGTATGCAGGTCATTTCTAGGGGGAGACCTTTGGGGCATTGACAAGATTGGCATCAGAGCACTAGGTTCATAAAGTCCTAGAGATGTCTAAAAGTCAGTATTAGGTAAAATCTCAGTTGTGGGTGTGGTTGTAGCACATCTATAAATTGAAAGGATAATGAACATCTAGGAACCGTTTCCCTTTATAGGTGTTCTAATTCATGCTTTGGAGTTTGACTCAAATGTTTCCTTTTTCTAACTCGTGCTTTATGCATTTCAGATAATGCCTCCACGATGATAGCTCGTCAAGACGGGAACAGGAACCAGTAGAATCAAGCTCCACCATCTCTAGAGCCACAACAGCCACCAGCAGACATTACCACAATAGAGATGCAATATAATAAACATGATGGATCAGACAATGATGCCACATGCTCATTATCCAGTTCAGGTTCCCGTGACTCATACCAATTGCTCTTGATACTGAAGTTATGAGGGTGAGGGAGTTACTGAGGTTGAGTCCTTTAGAGTTTCATGTTTTGAGGACTAAGGATGATCTGGAGAACTTTATTGAGGAGGTTTTTCACATCTGTGATATGAAGAGGTCTCTTGATGTTGATAGGATTAACTTTGGCATCCTATCAGCTGAAGTATATAGCTAGGTCATGATGTAATTTATGGAGGAATGATAGGGGAGTTGGAGCTGTTCCACCATCTTATGATGAGTTTAAGACTGTGTTTATGGATCTATTCTTTCCTAGAGAGAAGAGGAAGGAGAGGGTTTCTGAGTTTCTATGTTTGGAGCAAGGCTCTATGTCTGTGACTTAGAAAATCATGATGTTCACTAAGTTATCGAGGTATGCTCCAGAGATGATTGCTGATATGCATGCAAGAGTGGATATGTTTGCGTCTAGTCTTTCTCCTTATTTGATAGAAGATTGTAGGGGATTTATGTTGAGTAATGATATGTACATTGATTAATGGTGCATCTGGAGCAGATAATTAAAGATAAGGCTAAGTATAGAGAGAGTTAGCATAGTAAAAGGCTAATACTAGTCATTTTGGAGCTAGTCAGCCTAAGTCCAATGGTTTTAGTCAGAAGCAACACCATAGTTCTAGGGGACCATCCCCTTCATCATTTAGATCTCCAAAGATTTAGCAGAACAAGTTATCTCAACAAGGTAGTGTTACTGTCTATCAGAAGTGTGGTAAAGGTCGTTCAAGTCAGTTTCATGCAGAATGGATGTCTTGGGTGTTATCAGATTGGTCATAGTCTTTGCGATTTCCCTTTGAGGAACTATTATTATTATGGGATTCTAGGTCATAGATAGAGAGACTATCCCACAATTCATTAAGGTGGTTCCAAACCACAAACAACTACTCCAGCAGCACTCCATCCTTAGAAGGGTGCTACTACTTCTACCGGTGTAAGATATTGCCAAAACCATTTGTATGCTTTGGTTCTCTTCATGATCAGGAGCAGTCGGCTAATATGGTGACAAGTATGTTGAGATATTATGAGGTGGATGTATATGTATTGTTAGATCCTAGATCATTCTTTTGTTTATATCACCATATGTTTCTAGATAGTTTGGTGTAGATCCTGATGCTTTATCTGAGTAATTTTCTGTTTTTACACCTGTTGGTGATTCTATTTTACTAAGAGAGTATACCATAGTATCCTATTTCCATTTTGGGGATGGTCATTTGTGCTAATTTGCATGAGTTAGATATGGTAAATTTCGATGTCATTCTGGGCATGCAGTGGTTCCATTTATGTCAAGCTTTTGTTAACTATAGGACTAAAGTTTTCCGTAGCCAGCTTTCATATAGACCTATCCTTGAGTGGGAGGGAAGTAAAGATGTTTCTAATGGGTTGGTTAATTTTCTATCTTAAGGCTAGAAAAATGATTTTTAATGGGTGTCTTTATCATTTAGCTAAGGTCCGGGACTCTAAGTCCAAGACTATTGATATTCAGTCTGTCCGTGTAGTCCGATAGTTTCTTGATGTATTTCCTGAGGATTTACCTAGAGTCCCTCCTAGTAGAGAGATAAAATTAGATATAGATATTGTTCTAGGAACTCAGCCTATTTATATTCCGTCATATAGCATGGAACTAGTTGATCTTGAAGAGTTGAAGGACTAGCTAGCCGGACTTTTATACAAGGGGTTTATCTAGCCGGGTGTGTCACCTTAGGGTGATAGTATCTTGTTTGTGAGTAGAAAAATGGTCCTCTCTATATGTGTATTGATTATCTTCATCTAAACAAAGTCACAATCAAGAATAAGTATCCCATTTATTGGTGACATGTTTGATCAGCTGCAAGGTGCTAGCCACTTTTCTAATATTGATCTTCGTTCTGGGTATAATCAGCTTAAGTTTAGAGAGTCAGATATTCTGAAGATGGATTTCATACTCATATGACCATTTTGAGTTCATATTCATGTCTTTATGTTTAACTAATGCTCCTACATCTTTCATAGATCTCATAAACAGGGTTTCTAAGCCCTATTTGGACCTATTTGTGATTATATTTATTGATGATATTTTGGTTTATTCCAGAAGTGAAGAGGAGCATGAAACCATCTTTGAGTTGTTCTTCAAACCCTTATAGAGCGTCCTCTTTACGCTAAGTTTTCTAAGTGTGATTTTTGTCTTCAGTCAGTCGCTACTTGGCTATAATTTCTAGTAAGGGAATTTTGGATAGATTCCTAAAAGGTTGATTTTCTCCTTAATTATCCTAGACCTACCTCTCTGTCAGATATCCATAGTTTTCTATGTCTATTTTGGTATTACTATAGGTTTGTCTAGGGATTCTCTTCCATAACCGCTCCTATAACCCGTTTGACTCGAAGAAGGTGAAGTTTGAGTGGTCTGATCCATATGAGTAAAGTTTCCAGGAGTTAAAGAGTAGTTTGGCATATGCTTTAATGTTGACTTTTTCTGATGGTTTTGAGGCTTTTTTGGTGTATTGTGATGCATAGAGAGTTTTTCTAGGTTGTGTTCTGATGCTTTTAGAAAGCTTAAGGTTCATGAGAATAATTATCCATCTGATGATCTTGACCTTGCAGCATGGATTTTACTTTAAAATTGTAGAGACATTACTTATATGGGGTGCAAGTAGATGTCTTCACTAATCATAAGAGTTTACAGCATGTGTTTGAACAGAAGGATTTGACTTTTTGATAGAGGAGATGGCTAGAGTTTTTGAAGGATTATGAGATAACTCTGATGTATCATCTTGGCAAGGAGAATGTAGTGGCTGATGCCCTAGTAGGTTGTCTTCGAAGGAGTTTATCGCATGTTGATGGGGATAAAAGGGATATATCTAGACAGGTGGATAGCTTGCACACCTTGGTGTTAGATTGATTGGTGTAGAGGATGGTGGTATTCTTGTTCATGATGCTCCCGAGTCATCTCTTATTGTTGAAGGGAAGAAAAAGCAAGATGGTGATCCAATTCTAGTTAAGATGAAAGATGCAATCCATTAGTATAAGGATTAGGTTTTCTTCAAAGGTGGAGATGGGGTTATTCATCACCAAGATCTTCTATGTGTTCTAACAGTTGATGTTTTAAGATAGATAATCATATCAAAGGCTCATAGTTCCCGGTATTTTCTTTATCTTGGAGTTATTAAGATGTATAGAGACTTGAGAGAGGAGATTTGGTGGGAGGATATGATGAAGTACATTTAGGAATATTTGGCTAGGTTCCTAAATTGTTAGCAAGTGAAGATAGATCATCAGAGACTAGCAGTTTGAGATTTTGATGTGGAAGTGAGAGGTGATTAATATTGATTTTGTCATTGGTTTACCGTTAGCCTAGAGGTATGATTCCATATCGGTTATAGTAAACTGAATTATTAAGTCTTCTCACTTCCTACCTATCCACACCAGTCAATCAGTAGGCTAGAGGGATATTATTTGTACGTATGATGTACCTATGTCTATTATATCAAATCGTGCTCCGAAATTTACATCTTAGTTTTGGAGATCATTTCAGAAGGGTCTTGGTACCCAAGTTCAGTTGAGTACAACTTTTCATCCTTAGACATACAGTTAGACAAAGAGTACTATTCAGACTTTGGAGGATATTCTGAGGCATGTTCAATCGATTTAAGGGTAATTAGGTAAACACCTACCTTTGATTGAATTTTCATACAACAACAACTATTATTCGAGTATTCATATGTCCCTATTTGAGGCATTGTATGGGAGACAGTATAGGTATCTAATTATTTGGTTTGAGGCAACTATTGTAGGTCTGGAGTTTGTTCTTGATGATATGAAGAAAGTCTAGACTATTCGACAGAGGTTGAGGATAGCCACGGTGGGTAGAAGTCTTATGCATATGTGAGGACGAGAGAGCTAGAGTTTGATATTAGTGATTGGGTATTTCTGAAGGTGTGTACTATGAAGGGAGTCATGAGATTTGGTATAAAGGGCAAGTTTAGTCTGAGGTATATTGGGCCTTATCAGATTTTGAGGAGGGTAGGAAAGGTTTCTTATCGGTTAGATCTTCCATTAGAGTTATTAGTAGTTCACCTTATGTTTCATGTCTCATTATTGAGGAAATGCATGAGTGACCAATCTTTAATAGTTTCATCCAAGAATATCAGCATTCGTGATAGTTTAACTTATAAGTAAGTCCCCATTAATATTCTTTATAGACAAGTCCATTAATTGAAGAACAAAAAAATAGCATCATTTAAGGTTCTTTAGAGGAACCAAGCATTTAAGAGAGATACTTGGAGGCAGAGGACAAAATGATCAACAAATATTTGTATTTGTTTCCTTCTAGATCCGTTCCTTCTTAAAGAAATAGCCTCTCTATTTAGCTTGTGTCCATTTTATTTCATGAGCATTTATCATGTAGAATTTCAT
The DNA here is from genome assembly GCA_039654485.1 of Withania somnifera. NCBI lineage: Eukaryota > Viridiplantae > Streptophyta > Magnoliopsida > Solanales > Solanaceae > Withania > Withania somnifera. The sequence goes on along the minus strand of JBDJHY010615719.1, from coordinate 9,075 downwards.
AAGTTTATTGAGTGTATTCATTCATGAGCTGAGTAGAGTATTGATGATAAGTTGAGGTAGTAGTAAATGAGTCCTTATTTGTGCATTTATGTGCTATTTGACTACTTATAATATTGAGGCCAGTTGTTGCCTTTTGCATGTTTATCATCTAAGTTAGTAGTATATTTAGGGTTATTTTGACTAAAACAAGTCATTTGATATCATACTTATGTCCTATTCAGTCAGTTGGTCAGTTTCAGCAGTTGAGTTCCTTGTATTCTAGTTGTATTCTTCATTCAAGGAAGAATGATCCCAAGGGAGGATAATGTAACACCTTGAATCTTGATTCTAGTTGAATTATAGTGTGGGCTAAGTGTTTGAGGCAAAGTTGAGTTGAAGGCTCTTTCAATATGCTTAGTTTGGTGTTACTTCATGATTGAGTCAACTTTAAGCGACCATATCTTTTGATCTATAAATATTTAGACTCATGACCTATCCACAAAAAAGTCACTAACTTTAGTTTTCAATGTAACAAACTGCGTGTCATTTAGGGTTCGGAGTAAAGTATTATGGACCTTTTACTAAATACTGCATTGCTGTGAAAATGTTCCTAGGTGCAAACCATGACTCATGGTTTGTAGTAGAACGACTCATGCTTCCCAATATTACAAATGGTGATTTGAGTTGTACCTCTTAACCAAGAATGTCCCCTTTGCTGTGAAGGTTCCACAAGACCCAAACCATGAATCATACTCTTCCATACCATGACTCGTACTATCCAAATCATATTATTAAAGGTGAGAAACCAAAGTTTTAGTCCCCTTAGTACGAACCACATCATGGGTCATGATGTTAAAGACCACGACTCATGATTTTGGATTCTTTATGTGGCAACCCTTTTCCACTGACCAAAGCTTATTGTACGACTCAAGAGGATGCACTCTACGAGTCATAGAGTGCTACCCTTGACTCGTGGAGTGATGTCGGCTAGTTTCCAAGAACATTTAATGAAGGTAATTTTGGGTAATTTCTTTGACTTTTTGGGCTAATCCCATGAAAATTTCACTTCTAAACATAATAATATAAATACCCTAAGCCCTAAATCATTCATATTTTGGATAATTCAAATGAAGTAAGGGTTTTTCTTCCAACTTCTCCAAAGAGACAAGAACTAGGGTTTTTCATAGATACTTTTTTGTAGAATATTGGTTGTTGATTTTTCCTCATCAAATTGCTTCTAATTAAGTACGTTCCTGAACTTTCAGCAGGTAAATTTTGAGCATCGTAGGCCAGGAGGTATGGTGCAGCGACTCCTGATTCCTAAGTGGAAGTGGGAGAGGATTACCACAGATTTTGTTTTTGGACTTCCTTGTACTTCTAGGGGCCATGATTTTATTTGGGTCATGATTTCATTAGCTTGGGGTGCTGAGAGACTTGTTGTACTATATGTTAGAGAGGTCCTTCTCCTACATGAATTACCAGTTTCTATTATTTTAGATAGGGATACACTATTTAATTCATGGTTTTTGAGGTCTATACAACATGATATCGGTACAAAGGTAGCTCTAAGTACTATTTTTATCCACTTACTGACGGTCAATCCGAACGAACTATTTAAGTACTTCAGGATATACTTCACACTTGTTTTTCTATTTCGGTGGTAGTTGGGAGCATCATTTGGCCTTGGCAGAGTTTCCATATAATAACTTCTACTACTCAAGCATTCATATGGCATTTATATGGTAGGCATTACAGATCACCAATTGGTTGGTATAGTAATGTTGATGTTTTGCCTCAAACTTTGGATTTGATTTGAGATGTTACAAAAAGAGTTAGTTATCGAGGAAAACTTTCGAGTAGAATAGAGTAGGCAGAAGAGCTATGCAGACCTTGGGCTTCAGCCTCTTTATTTTAGTTTTAGAGACTTGGTATTTCTACGTATTTTTCCCATGAAGGGTGTTATGAGGTTTGGTGAGAGGGGAAAGCTTAGCCCTAAGTTCATTGAGCCATACGAGATTACTAAGCGATTTGGCGATGTTTCCTACAAATTGTTCCTACCTCCAGAGTTCTCAATGGTTCATCCAGTTTTCCATGAGTGCGTGTTTCATCTCTATGTACCATACCCCTCCCATGTACTTCATCATAACTCTATTCAGCTGGATGGTCAGTTGTCTTATACAAAGAAGCTTGAGGCTATTATCGGCAGGGATGTATAATGACTTAGGTCCAGGGATATTACTATTGTAAGAGGTTTTTGGGCTCATCTTCCTATCAAGGAGGCTACCTGGGAGAAGGAGGGAGTTATACGAGCTCGGTACCCTTATTTGTTTGTCTTTTAGGTAGTCTCTTCATTCTTAATTTTTATGGACAAAAGTTCTTTCAGTTGGGGATGTTGTAATGACCCTCAGGTTCATTTTCATATTTCTGCAATTTATCAGTGTTTAAAGATTTTTGTAGCTTCCCCAGGTCATTTTTTACTTACTGGAATTAGTAGTTTGGTTCCTTGGCAGTTATATAGCTCGTTATCTTAGTTTCCTTTTTTTGAAGTGTCAACCTCAGAATAGTGGAACTTAAGACCGATTTCTTAAAAAACAAACTCGTAATCTAATTTTGATAGTTCTTTAGCTCTGCAACGCGAACTTTATTCTAGATGAACTCTTGGTTCAAATCCTAGGACTTTCAGTTGCAGTGTTATACCTCTTAAATTCTTTTTAAGTTAAATAATAATTATATCATCGTTTAAATAAAAATAAAATAATATGGTTTAGTGATTTCATAAATATATTTTCAATAAGTACGAAATAGTTTTTTGAATAATATAGTTCCATATTTATTTATTTACAAAATATTATAGTTAGTAATATTTCACCGGAGATAGCGGGTCCAATTATATGAAAAAATTATTACTTCAAGAGGTAATTTTTAAACTATTGTAATTATGTTATAAAGAGTCTATACAATACTTGAATATTTAAACATTGGGAAAGGAATTTGCTACACTTGGTAGCCACGCAATAGCATGGTGGGAGTACCACCATTACACTTATATATCCATATAGACATGTACCCTTATATACATTATCCTTACCTTAAGTAATTATCTTACAAGTTTATTGGAAAGCATAATTTTCATATAAAGTTTATTTTTTTCATCTTTTGACCGAAGGTTCACAAGTTGCTTCAAAGTTTCTTAATATCTTGGATAATATGACTATAATTAAAGGCTTTAGCTGTGGTTTTGTGATTCTAAGATCGTTTCTACCAGGTAATTTTTCGATTTCTCTTTAGTTATAAAGTTTTCATATTACATAAACTTTCATGGCTTGTTTCTTTACTATCTTTCATCTGTTTGAGCCCAATTTTGTGCCAAATAATTTATAATCTATTTTTACGTGTTGGAATAAGTATTTAATATTTCGAGCTACGAGGGTTCATGGATTCATTTTTTAGGTTGGATTTAGACCTCATATTCTTATAGAAATATGTGCCATGTTTTACTCATCTTGACATGCGAGTTATGTTTTTTTAAGCATCGTGTAATTTTGAGATTGTTTGTGGTTTTCAATTATCTCAGCACACTTCTCGAGGATATCATCGAAATCCAGGTAGGCTACGACTTACTCTTTTAGACTAGATATTTAGTGATGCATATGTTTGGTAAATTTCTAGATCGGGGACAAGTTACTAGTTTGGAGCCTGGTTACTATTATTAATTTGGCCTAAGGCCTATGTTGATGGCCTGTTCGCTTGTTATATACCTCTGGGGCTACGTGGTCCCTTTCGCATATTTCACACATTCTCTAGAACATAGTTGGGTTTGGGAGGGGATTAAAATAGTGATTTGAGCATAGTAGCTATCCCCCAGACTTAATTGGTGTCTTTAGAGCCTACCTAGACTATTATTTTGTTATGTTTGATGAGCATGCATAGTTATGGGGTTGTGTCTAGCCGTTGAGAGTTTTTGACTAAAAGATCACAAAATCACATGATTTAAATGATATCACCAATAAACGAGCTTTTATCTATTACTATATATATTTTCACGACTGTTGGGCGGTATGGAGCGATTTTATTATTCTACCATGGTATTTACTGGAAATGCCTATATGACGACAATTGGGCTTCCTACTGCGACACGGTATACCAGCTAATCCTAGGTTTTGGCATTTATGCCTTGTATATATGCCCTAGTTGGATTTTTATGAGAGTTTTACATTCGGTTTTGAGTCCCTCCATAGGCCCTAGTGACCTAGGTTGTTGTGCCTGGGGCATGATAGCATGGGGAAAGGGCATACGATGGAGTAGTGGTATACGATTCGAGTCTTTCATGGGTACTACCTCGCATGCCTTACTGTCATAAGAGGAGCATGCAGGGTTACTATTTTAACATATTTATTTTTAGTACCCCTTTGCATTGCATCTGTTCACACTTGTTTGTACTTTTCGGGCTTAAGGAGAGTCTCTTTAGGTTACTTCTATTCTGGATGTACCTTCAAGTAGTATGGGATGCTAGAAGGTTTTGTTGCTAGCTCGACCTTATTTTCTATGTTCCTGAAGATATTGGTTACCTTTTTTTTTTCTTTATTTTCTGTTAGATTAGTCGTTTTTGGTCTTGTATTCCTCTTTATGGTCTTCTGTTCTTCTGGCTATGTTGGTGCTCCAGGTATGTGTCATATTGGTAATGATTTATTATGACTTAGGTCCTCTGTTTTCACACTCCGATAGTTTACGTCCCTTTGTATCTATTAGTTGTTATTATGCTTATTACTTATTCCCTCTCTTCCTGTTATTTGATCGCACTTTACCTTACTTATGCTTTCTTATGCTTGTTTTTTCTCTGTCGGCCTATGATACCTACTGGGTGCCTATTATTTTGGGTACTCATACTACACTTCTACATTTTTTGTGATGCTTTTCCTAGTATGAGTCAGCAGAGAGAGCGTGAATGTGCAAGGTAGATAGGAGTTGTTTAGTAGATATGGTGAGCAGTTGGTGTTCTTGCTGAGCAGTTCTATTTCTGTTGTTAAAGTTGTCCTAATTTTTATTATAGATAGTTTTCATGTAATTCTTACCCCATTTTGGGTTGTATTTTGTACTATTCTGTAGATAGATGCTCTACAGCAATGATACCAGGTTCTGGGGATTTACTTTCTATTTTATACTTCTATGGCCTTCTTCTATTTCTTCTCTTCGTCTATTTCTAATTTTTTCTTTGGTACTTGGTACTTTCCCATCGCTTAATGCTCTAGGCCAAATTTAGTCTTTCAAAAAGGACTCTGTTCATCTTTCTGCTCAAAAACTCTTTTCTCATTAAGGTGGTGAAGATGTAGAAGCATGTTATGGCTCTTGTTTAATTCTATAAACTATGATTCCCTAAAGCAATGATTTACTTGATGTTTTCAAGTTAGAATTATGAAGTTTTTATGATGATTATTTAATTATGAAATTCCTCATGAGTTAAAGTGGTTTCATAATTAAAGTAAAAGAGAGAAAAAAGCTTTGAGGCAAGAATTGATGATTGTTTTCAAGGTTTATTCGTAAACTTGATATAAGGGTTTGTGTTATAATTACTTGAACTTTTACATGATTTCTAGTATGAACATGAAGCATGTCTAAATTGTCTAGTCGAACTAAATTAAGAGTTTTTAAGATGATTTTAGCTTTATTTACAAGCTGAGAGTAAAATTGACTATAAAGTGTTAAATTGAGATTTTGATAAAGAGTATTAAGCTACTATGGTTTTAAAATATAATTAGGGCTAGTTGGTTCCATTGAGGGTGTTCTACTTGTCTAGAGTTTTTATGATATAGTTGACTTATGGTTCCATTGAGGGTGTTCCATTAAGTCAAGAGCGCTGAGTGTTTATGTAAAATTTAATGGGATCAGTATTAGCACTAAGGGTGGGAATGAGTTTTCTAACACCTATAACCTACGTAGCCAGTGTAGGATAATTTGGGTACCACTCAATTGTACCTAGAATGAATAGATGGATCCACTAGAAAGAGTGTCTCATCATGTGGTAGGGTATAAGAGCCCCTACACACAAGGTAATATGTGGACTTCATCGCTTTATGCCTTGAGGTATGTCGGTTATAGAAGCTTCCAAAGAAAAGATAAAATTGAATGTTTTGAAATAAAGAGAGAGAAAAAGATTTTTTAACTAAGTCTTTATCTTTTGTTAAAAATTGATGAGTTAAGATGTTTTAGTTGAGTTTAATTGAGATATGATTTTTTAACTATTTCATTATAAACTGCTAAATTGCTTATTTGAGTTAGAGATAAAGTTGAGATTTACTATCATGCATTGTGTAATACTTATCATTACATTGTATAGATTGTTTTATACCTACTTACATACTCAGTACATGTTTTCTATGATGATTCTACTCTTGTTGAATGTGTTTAACCCCCATACAGATATTGCCAACCAACCAGACATTCGAGGTTGACATTTCCTGCGTTTTTAGAACACTAGAAGATTGGTGAGTACTCACTTCATTCAAGGGAAATATATTGATTTGTTTATTTATTTATCTAGAGCTTGGACTTACACTTTATTTATATATTATTCCTTTTTTTAAAGACTATCTAGTAAATTCTGGTGTTAGCAGCCCATTATTTACCTCGTAGAGACTTTTAGTCTGAGATGCATCAATTCTAAGATTTGAGTTTATTAATTCTTTTATTGGTACTATTTATTAGTTATTGTGGATAGCCTATTACACTGTTGATATTATTTCTACTCCTTTCTCTGAGTGATTTGTAATGTCCCTCAGGGAAATTTTTGTGATTCCCATGATTTCTATACGTTTAGGGAATTCTTGTAACTGCCCCAAGTCGTTTGTGACTTGTTAGGGTTGGTACATTGTCTCCCTGGCAGTTTTATGGGTTAAATTTCTTCAATTATTTTTACTTCGGGACTTAGTCTGCTAATATGGTCCTGAATCTTCCTTCTGTCAATTCTATGGAGTCCAAAATATCAATTACATGAAGATTCCATATATGGGTTGTCAAAGTTGGACTCTATTTCCATTTTCTAGACTTAATTATTCAGGTCGAGTCTGACTGTGGCCAAAGCATCATGATAGTATGGACTTGGCCATGATCATATAACTTAGGCCTATTATGAATCACGATCGCATGGAGATGCATCGCAATCATGTAGGCTACAGGAAACCAGGGGTCACGATCTTGTGGCGGTGGGACGGGATCGTGAAGGTCACCCGGCAGGCCTATACATATTTCTTTGTTCCCCTTTTGGATGATCTTTCGTCCATTTCTCCAAAATGTTCCATGGAAGACAAGATTGAGTATGTGTTTTAGAGGTCTAATATGAAGTTTCACTCCATTGAATCATATCTCAGTGGTTCTACTATCATTTTTATTAAGTAATTCTTCATTTTTTGCTATAGTAATAAAACTTATAAAGTTCCAGGGCTTTTATATTTAATTCCTACCATTATTTTGAGTCTTATATTGTACCATATGTTATATGAGTTGTGCTTTATAGGTTACTATAAATACTCTAGTTTTCTAAGCTATTATGGTTTCTGGACCTGTTTTTAGTTTGGATTTTGATCCCGCTATTATATAGCCATATGGGTCTTGTTTTACTCCTCATGACTTGTTATTATATTTTTTCTCGGTTCATGCAGTGCCGAGCTCGTTCATGATTCTCCACTTGTTCCAGCATGACTTTTGAGGTTTTCGTCGGTGCTAGGTAGACTATGGTCTACATTTTTTCAAATTCGGTATTAATTTAGTATATTTATGGTAAAGCACTATCTCGATTCCAGGATGACTAGTTGAGCCCCGATATGCTTCTTTTTCTGGCCTGTGGCCCTTTTTTTCATTCGTAGGTTAACTACTTACCCTGGGGATAAATTGCCCTGCCCGCATGTCTCATACAGACTCTGACTATAGTATGGTTTGGTAAGGAGTAAAACCTTTGATATGTATTATTATACGCCAACTCTAGACCATAGTGAGGTTGGGGAGGGTATTATACTAAGGATTAACAATTAGTAGGAATTCCCAAATTTAGGTTGGTGGCTTTAGAGTCGATCTAGGTAGGCTGATTATTTTTTGCTCTACCTGTGCTGTTATGTGTGATTAGAGTATGGATGTCCTTTTGGGCCCTATATAGCTAGTTACTGTTTCTTTAGGTGGTTAATAGTCCATATGATGATATCATTCCCTAGCTCCGTGCCAGCCTGGGAATGAGTTGTATTGGACTGAGCTATGGTAGCTCCATGTTTTTTTCCGATATGGGTATGTACTTTTCCCTAAACAGGAGCCCCTTGGGCATCTATGGAATCTGGGATGCAGTTACTCGAGGCTTAGGACTGTGGATGGGCTAGGATAGGATTATACCTCATGACTAGGGCTTGGCAGTCATCTTATGGATTTCAGTTAGCATCCTTAGATCAGTTTAGTATGTTGATTGGTTTTGTGTTGCAAGCATATATTAAACATTTTAAAAAGGTAACTGAATTATGATCGAATAATTACTGGAAATTGATTTCTTATTATATATACATACATATATATAAGTATTTATACTTTCCACAACTTCTCTCATTAGAAGTATACAACTATTTTCTCACAGCATTTTAGGTTAATTTCACACTATCAGTGAGTTCTCTTTGTAGAGCGGATTACACACACTAGAAGGGGGGTTTAATAGTGGGTGCGGTATTTTGACACTTTTTGCAGAATGGAAGAAGGCAATGAAAAAGGAAATAAAGAACACAAGAGATTTATAGTGGTTAGGCCTTGCCTACCTCCACTACCTAAGCTCAACAACTTAGGCTTTTTCACAACCACAACAACAATAATAATTTCTTGACTTTTGGCTCAAGAACTACCGTTTACAATGAGTTAGAAACAATCTCTCTATTGTCTCTCAACCCCCACAATCACTTTCCTAGCTTAGTGAGAAATTTATTCACTTTCAAGCTAAGTGAGAACTCTATTACAACAATAAATACAAGATAGAACAATTGTACAAAGATTTAGAATACAAGAAATAGCTCAAGAACTTTGTACTCTATATTTTTTGTGATGAACACTTGATTTTGAGATTGGAATGATGAA
>JBDJHY010615718.1:0-26787 GCA_039654485.1 Withania somnifera | reverse complement strand
GGTAGTTCTTGAGCCAAAAATCAAGAAAAGTTGTAAGAGTTCTCACTGAACTAGAAAGTGAATTGGAGTAGTGAAAAACCTAAGTTGTTGAACTTAGGTAGTGGAGGTAGGCAAGGCCGAACCACTATAAATCATTGTTTCCATTTATTTACAAGATTTCTTCTTAGCTCCACAAATTTCGTAAAAAGTTTCGAAATTCCCACACACTATTCAACCCCCCCCCTTCTAGTGTGTTGTGTACTCTAAAATATCCCTACAAAGTTTATTTCATTATTTAAACTTCTATTTCTGGTTTTCAAGTGATTGAGGATGTGTCCCCAACTGTTCCCCTTATGTCTAGAGGTTTTAAGACAATAGATGTAGTCGTTTTTTCAATTAATCTGGATTTTCAGAAATTTATTTTAAGTATGGATATCATTGTATTGGGCCTAGTTTATTATTTTCTCTAGCTTCTACATAAATATGGTGTAATTATAGTTTTATGTTCAGTATGCCATTAGCATCGGTTAGCTTGGAGATATTAGTGGTTTTAGACATCGTGCCACGTCAAGGGTTAGTCTCGGGGCATGACAGGACCATTTTCAGTATTACTTAATTAAAAAAGGATATAAATTGATGGTTTTTATCATTTTTTCTTGTTAAAAGGTTAACTATGGGCTTTTCTACTATTTTCAAATCGATAGTAGACTTATATGTGGTTGAGAGCTAGACATTGGATTTTATACTGAGTTTATACCTTAACATAGTCATTTGAGACTTGATATAGTTGACATAGGCCCGTCAGAGGCCCAAGTTCATTTATGAGATTCACGAGTTAGTGTGGGGTCTGTGCGCCTCCTGGGCATTACCAATCCCAGCTAATGAGAAATTAGAGGAGGGGTATACGGGAGAGAGAGGTATACAGTTTTGTGCACCTTTCATGGGTCCTTCCTGCTAGACCTACGAGTAACGGAGGAGGAGAATACAAATTTTTTACTGGAATCACATCATATTATTCTGCATGTTTCTATTCTTGTTTGTTATTTGCTGGTTGTACTCTCTGGTTGTATGGGCGTCCAAAGAGTCTGTCTTCACTTGTTTGTATCCCTCGGGTGTATGGGCGCTCATTGGGATTGTAGTTTACTTATTTTATTATGTCAAACTCTTGTATCAATGATTGGTTATCTATCTTGGATTTTCTTCATGCTTGGTATTATATTATGTTTATTTAATAGTAGATTCTCCTTCTTTTTGTCCCATTATTGAGGTTATTGGTATATCGTTTTATCTATCTTTATTTATATCTATTTGTTAATTGAGCATGGATTCAGGTACATTGCTATTTATTTTTCTAGAATATCCAATAATTGTTAGCTAGCTTTATAGAACTGTATACCTGCTTGTGTTATGTTTAGCTAGTTCTTTCATTATTTTTTCTCTGTTTGTTGGATTTTTGTGACCTTTCTTTCACTGTCTGGCTTTTTACTTGCTTTTGTTTCTTATATACACCCAGTCGACATATGATGCCAACTGGGTACCCGATTCCTTCAGCTATGTGGTACTCATATTATACTTCTGCATCTTTCTAGTATAGATCCTAGTACCATCACTGTTGATTTCGGATTTGTTCTTGATTAAGGACTCATAGGTAGGACTGAGGTCCTTGCTTTCAGAGGGACTTTACCTTTTCTATCTTTACTTTCTGTTGTCTTGTAATTTTGGAGACAGACCATGTATTTTTTTTTTTTTTGAGATCTTGTACTCTTATAAAGACTCATTGTATCAAGATATCAGATTTTAGAGTATTTTGTTATTGATATTCTTCTTCTGCATTTCCTTATTTTCACAACTTTGTTTTATTCTTCTGCATGAAGTATCTTTTTGCGTAATTCTTCTACAGTATGTTTTAGGTGTCCTCATGACCTAAAAAATTGAATCATGACAAATTCAACCCTCCCGCTCCTATTCTTCTAATTATATACAGTGATATAAGAAAAAGTATATAAATTAAAATGGAACAGTATGAAAAGTTGTTGCAGAATTTTAAAAGACATTGATTGAGTACCATAGTATATGGAATAAAGATTTCAAGGATTTTTCTTAATAAGAGCTACACTTCATTGAAGTACATGTTAATATTCAAGTTTATTTGGGTTCTCTTGTTCAATCATCAAACATCAAGATAAAATAATGATCACATTCTCCTTTGATCTTTTTTATAGTTGGTTCTCCCTTTTTATTTTTTTGTACTCTTAAATAATTATATGTCTCTTATATTATAGCTTAAGCCAATAAAAATAAATAAACAGGAGAAAGAAGAAATTTGAAAATATTTGTGCAAGAATCGAAGTAGTGGGGTGAAGAATATGCCACTTGAGAAAAAGCACAAAGAATACAAATTACTAAAGAGGAGCAAATACATAAAAGTCAAAAATTAAATTTTGCTCATCCGAAATTGAATTATGCAAAAGTAAAGCCTTATGTTAAGATTTGTCTCTTCATTCCCTACTCTTTTTTTTAATCTTTGCATTTATTAATAATTCATTTTCAGGACTTTATTTTATTTTTAGACTGAAAAGAAAAAAAATATATAACAATAGTTTTATTTTAGCACTACTGAAAATCCTTCAAGAACTTATATGATTTTTGTCAATATGTATTGAAGCATACATGTCTTTATTTGAAAGTGTTGGAATATAATCTTATTATTGTTTTGATGATTCAAAATCTAGTACTAAATAAATTATGGTAAGTCACAAGTGGTACATGATCGAGAATAAATTGGTACTTGATGTTTTTGGTAAATTATGGTAGAATTGTGGGCAGCTATGGCAAGAACTTATCATTGCCAACTGCAGTAGAGAAATATATGGGAAGGGGTCTGTGATGAGTGGTGATAGTTGACCTAGTATATATACTTGGTACTTAATGACTTGGCTGAGACAGGAGGACAGGGTGAAGTCCAAGCTGTGAATTGTGAGAATCTGAAGAGTAGTGAGACTTGTAACAATTAAAGACTATTCTTCTTGAGAGAGTTCAGTGTGTGAGAATTGTGATTTGTTCCTGGTGTTGATGTTATAGAGTTTTAGTTAGTTTTACAGTATTTGAAGTATTATACTTGTAACTCTAACAGTCCAATTGAATGAAACTTGTAGTGATAGTGATTGTTACTCCTTGAGTTTGAGGAGGTTTTTCACTTTAACTATCTGTGTCAACCTCTTATATTTACTTGTTGTTCCTGATATAAGAATCAGGTTCTTGTTAGGTGGAGCACTGGTTACTTTCAATTGAATTAGATCGGGAAGAAGTTAGCTACCAAGTATGTGTTTCTAATCAAAAGCCTAATTTAACTAAGTTTTCTTAAAAGAAACTTGAGTCCTTATCTTATGTTTTATATGATGCATACTACAAAGTGTGCTCTGAAAAGGATCAACTAATGGATGAATATGCATCTCTAAGAACAAGTCTTGGTGCTCTTGAAGTTGAAAGTCAATCTCTAAAAATTCTCTGAAAGAGTTCTCAACAAAAGGAAAGAATGGAGCCTTTAAAATTCAAAAAGACTTAGAATTGAAAATTAAGAGGTTGACTGTTAGGCTACAAGAAATAGAAGAGAGAAACTCTCAGCTCCATCAAAATCTTAACCTTGCTAAGATTGAGCTATAGAACAACCAAAAAATGATTAAGTCCTCATCCCTTTTGTCAACCATTCATGAGAGTCAGTCTACCTCTAGACATGAGTTAGGATTCAAACCTTGTGACCCTAATCCTTCTCATGATAAGACCTTAATGCTAAACATGTGCCCTAAGTGGGGAAATATAGTTCATGTCAAAAATAGTTGCCCCACTAATCAAGAGGCTTTTAAAAATAAATATTAACTTTGCTAACAGGAGAAGGGCATACACTTCTTCAAAAAAAAATATAGTTTTTCATACTGGACAACTAGAAATTTGATCCATCCTTTTGATAATAAAAAGAGAGCAAAGCTAGTTTGGGTACCCAAGACTAACTATTAATGTTCTTGCAGGAAAATAGGAGAGGAAAAAGCAAGCCTTGGTACTTGGATAGTGCCTGCTCAAGACATATGACTTCAGAACAAGAAAACTTTCTTTCACTCAAAGTTACCCTGGTGGAAGTGTAGATTTTGTAAATAGAAAGGCTAGATAAATAGTTAGTATTAGAGTTATAGAGAAAACTCACTCACAAGCTGTGGAGAATGTGTATCTGGTTAAAGGGATGAAACATAACCTACTAAGTGTATATCAGATATGTGACAAAGGGAATGAGGTTAAATTCACCTCCTCTAACTATAAGGTCATAAGTTTGCAGATTGGATAGCACAAACTTAATGGTAAAAAGGGAAAATATTTACAAAGCTGATATCATGAATCCTAGAGAAGAGAAGTTAACCTGTCTAAGTTCCATATATAACAAGTCATCTCAATGGAACAGGAGATTAGGGCATCTAAGCTTCTCTAAAATTAACAAACTAGCCTCAAAGGAACTAGTGGTAGATCTACCCAAGGAGAAATTTGATTGAGAATTTTTGTGTGAGGCTTGTGCTAAGGGAAAGCATATAAAGACATCTTTCAAACCTTAGAATGTTGTAAGAACGTCTATACCTCTAGAGCTGATATAAAAAAAACTTGTGTGGACCCATGAGGGTCATGAGCAGAGGAGGAAAGAGGTATGTATTTGTTATTGTGGATGATTACTCCAGGTTCACTTGGACTCTCTTTTTAAGTTTAAAGGATGAGACTATTGAAGTGTTTCAGATTTTTTCAAGATGGTTCAGAAGAAGCTGAATTTTCAGCTAACAGGTATTAGCTTAGACCATGTGACTGAGTTTGAGAATGAAAACCTTATTTCCTTCTATGCTGAAAATAGTATTGAGCATAAATTCAAAACACCCAGAACTCCATATCAAAATGGGGTAGTGGAAAGGAAGAACATATAACTGGAAGATATGGTAAGAACTATGTTAATTGAAAGTAGACTACCAAAATGCTTTTGAGCAGAAGCTGTTACACTGATTGTTAACTGATTAACAGGTTCTTTATTAGACTCTTATTGGACAAAACTCCCTATGAAGTATTGAAGGGAAGGAGACCCAATCTTTATTATTTGAGACTCTTTGGGTACAAACGTTTTGTGCACAACAATGGTAAGGACACACTTGGAAAGTTTGATCCCAAAAGTGATAAAGGTATCTTTTTAGGCTATTCCTCCCAGAGTAAGACTTATAAGGTTCTAAACTTGGGAGAAAAGTGTTTTGAGGAAAGCTTACATGTTATATTTAATGAAGAAAACTGTGAAGGAAAGTTTGGGGATCAGCTGGATGGTAAAGGTATTGGATTAGTACCTGACTCAGAGGATGAAAATAAAGAAATACAGAATGTGTCTCCGCAGAATCCTACTAAGGAACATTAGAATATTGAAGAGGTACATGATTTTAGAGGGAACCATTCATGAATTTCAAGACTCTCACAGGTTATAGGAACCACAATCGTCTGCTCAAGTGTCTGAAAGAATATGGAAGACAAGAGTTCCTATCCTATAGAAAAATAATTTACCTTTGGATTCTGGAATGCATACTAGGTCCAAAGTCAAAATGATGATTGTGTATGCAGCCTACATGTCTCTGATTGATCCTAAGAACATCAAGGAATCCCTACGAGATTCAGAATGCATTATTTCTATGCAGGAATAGTTGAATCAGTTTGAAAGGATCAAAGCATGACACCTTGTTCCTAAACCAGCTGACAATACAGTGATTGGCACCGGGCAGACTTTAGGAACAAATTGGATAATGAGGGAAGGATCAATAGAAACAAAGCAAAATTAGTAGTACAAGGGTACTACTAGGAGAAAGGCACATATTATGATGAAACCTTTTCTTCTGTTGCTAGAATGGAGGCCATCAAACTATTGATTGATTTTGCAACTCACATGGAATTCAGTTTCTATCAGATGGATATAAAGAGTGCTTTTCTAAATGGCTATCTTCAAGAAGAATTTTTTGTTGAACATTCACCTAGTTTTAAAATCTTTGAGTTTCCAAACCATGTGTAATTGAAATAGGAACCAATGGCTTGGTGTGAGAGCTTTTCATACTTTCAATTAAATCATGAGTATATCAGAGGCAAAACTAATAACACTATTTTCTTGAAGAAAATTAATGAGAAGATCCTAATAGTTTCGATCTATATGGATGACATCATATTTTGATCCACAAATGATGCTCTATGTACTGAGTTTGCAGATCTAACGAAGAGTGAATTTAAGATGAGTATGATGGGAGAGTTAATCTTCATTCTAGGGCTGCAACCAAACAAGGTGAGACGGGAACTATCATTCAACAACAAAAGTACATTAGAGAACTATTGAAAAGATTTGACATGGAGAAAGCAAAAGCAGTCTCACCCCAACTTCTACTACCATAAAATTTGGGCAAGAGGATGTTAGAGAATCTGTAGCTGAGATCAAGTTCATAGCAATAATAGGCTCTCTCCTGTATGTCACAGCTAGCAGACCAGAAATTATGTTTAGTGTTGGTTTATGTGCAAGATTTAAGTCATGACCTAAGGAGTCTCATCTGATGGAAATAAAGAGAATATTAAGGTACTTGAAGTCAACTCAAAATCTAGTGCTGTGGTATACTAGCGGTGATGCTTTCAACCTAGTGGGATTTGCTTATGCTGATTATACTGGATTTATAGTGGACAAAAAAAGTACTTCAGGAATGGCTCATTTTGTAGGTCCATGTCTTACTTATGGGGAATTATGGAACAAAACTCTGTGGCTCTCTCAACAGCTAAAGTAGAGTATGATGCAGCTGCAACATGTTGCTCACAGTTGCTATGGATAAAACAACAACTTATTGATTATGGAGTAGTCATTAGATGTATTCCCATTTGTTGTGATAACACCAGTGCAACCAATATGGAAAAGAATCCAGTGCAACACAAAAGAACCAAGAACATTGATGTAAGGTACCATTTTCTCAAGGAAAATATTGAGGAAGTACTAATTAGGATGGTATCATGTAGCACAAATGAATATGTAAGAATATGAGCAGTACATATTAATTAGAAATATTTTTTGGAGGAAGCAAATTGAAACAAGATCAAGTCTTATAGAAGCCGAAGTAAGCTACAAGTGATGGAGAATTTGATACAAAAATTGGTCATATGCAGAGGAGATCCGAGTACCTAATTCTCAAAACAGGTATGCACAATTTTGTTTACAAATCATCCTTAAATTGTTGTTGGTTATAAAATATTTTACAATGAGAACCACATCCATATTTATTTTTAAAATAAATTCAGTTGTTAGTGTGAGCGGGAAAAAAGGGGAAGGAAAAAAGTTTATGCAATGATGACTCCCTGAGAACCATCTTTTCTTATCCGCCTTCACTGTCCCATTTCTCTAAAATTTATCTTCATTACTCCTAAAATCACTCAAACATAATCAAATATTTCTCTCTTTAGTTTTTCCTTGTCCTGACCTGATTTTTCGGATCATATGGTACCTACTATATCACTAGTAGGAGAACTAACCCTATAGCCCGAGGTCGAAGCGGAGGACTACTATATCAAATGCGGAAAGTACAAGTTTAATAAATAGTGTATAAATGAATAAAGAGGAAGTATAAAGAATAAAAAATAAATGCCCAAAACCCGATATTAGTGTAATATGAACCACTAAGTACAGAATAAGGAATCAAAATGTCTAATACAATTGTATCCCTGAAATACATGGAGATCAAATCAAATCTACACTGAAGAAAAGCAGGAAAAGTCAGATGCCAAGATCACCCTGAATCTTTGAAAATCAATTTAGTCTGTATGAATTGCGATCTATAATCATAGTTGAGCACCTGTACTCGGATCTGCACATGTACAGTATGAGTACAAGCTGTCGAAGCATCTGGTACCCAGTAGGCTTAGAGGGCCCATTAGGCACATAAAAATAATACAAGAAGTAAATAATGAAATACAATAAATATGGTCACGAAAGAAAATAGTACATCATGGAAGATAGCTACTCAAATAGGGATCACTCAACAAATAAAACATGTATCACTAGCTAATCACATAACAGAATATTAGGCAGTGAAGAAAACGTACCCAGAATCCATACAATAATTTATGTGAATAATAAAAACAACCGGGTGTCAAAGAAGACAGGAGGAGAACATGGACAGTATATCAGTAACCTCAAGTAAAGGATGAATGAATGTATACTAATATAACGTATAATATCCCTCATAACAGGAAGTATAAAGTAAACTATAATAACCACTAAGGAGTAATAATAATACTAAAGTAATGTATATAAACGATGTCAAGTCCACCAAAAAAAGCACAATGTACACAGAAACACGCTCACCCGTAGGCATCCATATACTACTAGAGGTATATTGAAGAAAATGAGTGCAGAAAAGTAAATACAATCTCATGAAGTAACCAGTCCTGCATAAGTTTCTCCGTCAATACCCACAGGTCCAGTAGGCAGAATCTATGGAAGGCTACCCTAAATATTCTTCATATATCTCTCCTCTGTCCTATACCCCCTCCGTGTCGCTGTAGCCCGGAGGTATGTCACCACGTACGATCTCTAACATCATCATAACCTCAGATCCCAAATCACAGAGTCTCAAGGGTCTCAAAGTCTGGCATCTCATGCCTCATATCAATAATATCATCAAGCTGTACTCGACAAGTTATGGTGTACAACGCATTAAAATAACTATATCACCAATATCCTCAATAGATCGAGTATCATCAAGTCTCCATAATCAATAATGTGATAAGTGTAAAAAATCTATACTCATTGTCGTACGATGACATACTCAAGTGCCAGCGGTTGTACTCGCTACCGAATGGAGTCTCTCTCAAGTCCCAGTATTAATTAGTTAAATGATACTTCTCGGTGCCAAGATGTAAAGCCTGGGCTGGAACAAGTAAAATACTATTACCAGGTGCTCACCAGTGCCAAGTCTAAAATAGTTAAAACGTTATTACTTATATTATTATTATTATTTAAATATTCTAGACTATTGATTTATATCATTATTACTAATATCATTCTTTAGTCTCCATGGCTCAATACTCAGGAGGTGATATTTGTCTAGCCCCATTGCACTCTCATCAGAGCCAAAGGCCCAAACTCTCAGGTCATGAATGCACAACATAACAACAAGAATATATATATCATGTAATAAAAACTACGTATGCCTTGTACAGGTATCAATAGATAACTCCTAAGTCACAGGCACCATATAAATTCGGATGCCAACATATATATCAACAAGGGAACGGACAAAAGAACAGTACAGGATCACACTATAACCAACTATTTACCCATTCCACGAATGCTATTTAGTATAATTATTAAATCTACAAGCCCAGAGATAGCCCCACGGGGCCTACCTGTTGTTCAGTGATTAAGTGTTGTAAGCTCATGAATATTACTCCAACTGCTGTCGAACGATCTCTAAATGATAAAAAAACTTGCATCAAAGTATTCCATATGTCAATATGAGTCTAAAGGTATAATTTATGCTAAGTTTTGGACTGGGCCTAAATTAGGCTTGTAGGGCCCACTCGTCAAAACTAAAATAACGTTGCCACGGGGTTCCCAACTTTACCAGGAAACCTTGATCTAAAATTAAGCACAATTCAAGTGTGGAAAGGAATCCAAAATAGCCCAAAAATATTTAATTATGACGGGGTCAAAGATGCAACCTTTATACGATTAAACGTTAAAAATTCGATGAATTTGTATTCAACGCCGGCTCAGGAATATAGTGTGGCTGGGGGAGGAGAAATACCTTTGGTGCGTATTATTTATATATTGACTCTGGAATATAATGATTTTGGGGAGGGGATTATACTAGCGATTAAAGCTTAGTAGCTATCCCATGATTTAGGTTGTTGGCTTTAGAGCCGATTTAGTTAGGTTGATTATTTTGTGTTCTACTTGAGATGTTGTGTGTGATTAGGGCATGTGTGGCTCTTTTTTTCCATAGATATCCAGGTACGGCTATGCTGGATAGTTAGATGCCTTATGGGATAAAATATGTGACGACATTGTACCTAGCCAAATATGGCTTTGCTGGGTAGTTAAAGCCCTATACGATGATACCGTGCTCTAGCCTGGGAGTGAGTTGCATTGGACTGAGCTATATATCTTTGTGTTTTCCTCTATATGGGTGTATACTTGGCCCTTAATGGGCCCCCTCTAGGCAGTTGTGGCACATTTGGTACAATTTCTCATGGCTCGAAATTGTAGTTGGGTTAGGATAGAATGTACCCTATGACTAGGGATTGACAGTCATCCTATGGATTCTAGTTAGCAGCCTTAGAACAATTTAGCCTATTGATTGGTTCTGTATAAAGAGAACGCATTAAATGTTTTAAAAGGTAACTTGATTTTGACAGAGTAATAACTGAAAACTAATTTCGTATATACTTATATCTTCCACGACTATGCTCATGAGAATTATGAAGCTATTTTCTCCCACTAATTGAGGCTATTTTCTCACTATCACTGTGATTATATAGATATTGCCTACACGATAATAGTTGGGTCTTACCGAGATTGAGTTTTGCCTACATGGTTGGAGTTGAGTATCTATTGAGATATGATATATGGGTTGAGCCTGAGTTTTGGAACTTTTCCCCTGATGACTATATTATTGGTGTCTTTGTTACGAGGTTTTGTATGCGGTTCAGGTCCCTCCACAGACCTTGCCAATTCGAATCACTATGCTTAAGGCATGACGAAAACCCAAAAAAGGGGTATATGGGGGATTAGTGGTATATGGTTTGAGCCTTCCGTGAGTCCCTCTCTATTCGGGGATACCCCATAGAGTGAGCATGTCGGAACATATTTACTTTTCCAGCACCCTTTTGTATTGCATTCCTACACATTGATTTGTACCCTTTGGGACTTATGAGGGAAACACTTATTGGGTTAATTGGTTACCTGGTTGTACCTACCATTAGAATGTGATGTCGGATGGTTTTGGTTTTGTTTTTTCTTTCTAGCTTTAATAGGTGTTGTTCGTACACTTAGTGTATCTACTGTTAGCTTGGCTTGTTGGTAGTTTATCTATTTCCTTATTGGCCCTTCCTTTTGCTAGTTACATTTAAGCTCCAGGTATATGTCATGTTTGGTCATGATCTATTTATATCTTAGCGCCTATGTTCACACCGTGATAGTGACTTCCCTTTATACTTGTTAGCTGATGGATAGCTGACCCAATATCTGCACTTCTAGTTGTTGCTACAGTTACCCCATTGTTATTGTACCTTGTGTGCAGTTACTCTATTTATTGTTGATTACTCTTTACCTTGCTTGTGTTTACTCTTTCCTGATCAGCCTATGATGTCTACTGTGCACCTGTTGTTTTGGTACTCATGCTACACTCCTGCATCATTTTATGATGCAGATCCTAGTGCCAGCAGAGTGGACACGATCGTGCGAGATAGCTGGAGTGGTTCTAAGAGATTTTGCTGAGTAGTTGGTGTCCTTGCTGACCGGTTTTCTTCCAGTATTAGAGTTATCCTAGTTATATCATGGATAGCTATTTTATGATTTTTCCCCAGTGTGGGTTGTATTTTGTAATATTTGTATATAGATTCTTTCAATCATGATACTAGGTTCTGGGGAGTTATGTTCAGTTGTATGTGTCTGTGTTCTTATTCCTCCCCTTCATCTTCTACCCATTTACTTTTGGATTCTTGGTACTAGTCCACCACTACTTGCTCTGGTCTAGATATAAGTTTGTCTATAGGTGAGATGTGGATGCCATTACAACTCAGTTTATGGGTCGTGACAACTTTTCTTTATAAATTTATCAATACTTGTATCGTGATACTAGAGAAAATTAATCTGACTTAATAGTTATGTCAGAAATGCATCTTAAGATGTTTGTTAAGATGTATCATATTTAATGTACCTATCTGCTTTTTCAATTCTATGATATATCTCATAAATATCACAATACTACATTTTGTATCTCCCGTTGTTGTATCTTTCAATTTCATAATATATCTTACAATACATTACATTACTTTTGTATCCATAGAAGTTGGTAGACGCAGGTCAACATGTTTCAAGTAAAGAGTATGAGACATATGATGAACTATCGAGTGATCCTTCGCTGGTTTCCCTATTGAGTTCAATTTCAATAGTCTCCTCTAGTGATAGTGAGTTCATGATTCGAGATAGTGCCTTGCCAGTCAATATCCTAGTTGTTAAAACTATAGCACAAATTGATGAAGTCTTATTTGTTACTCCTGTACCAAGAAACAATTAGTTTTCCAAATAGAATAAGTTTTCGTATGTCACCAACTCTGATTCAACTTCAAAAGATAAAGCAATTAATTCCTCCTAATTTATGTTTGAAACATTCTTTAAAAGTTGAGAAATTATTTCTTTGAACTTGAAATTCTTGTATGATGCATATAATACATGGATACAAGAGGGTATGTTGAAAGCTCATATTAATAAGTAAGTAAGTAAATATATATATATATATATATATATATATATATTATCAATCTTCTTTCCAATACATAAATACGTATCTTTCTAATTGCTCTTTTCAGGAAAAAACATGAACAACACTATAAATTCAAAGTTTCTTAATTCAATAAAGAGTTTAATTTTATTGTTGTCCTTGAAAAATCAAAGAATTAATTTTATCAAGTGTCACAAATTGATACATTATAGAACTATGAGGTATTAATTATTTCACTATGCATCATATTGTTTTTCTCATGTATCTAATTGTTTTACTTAAAATTTATCTAGCACATGGATGTAGTATTTTACAACTTGAGAAAGAAAGCGAAGCTTCAGACGAACAACAACTACAGATACACAACCTTGATATATATTTTCAAAACACTCATCTATGATACATATCACAGATACTATTTGGCTGAAGATAATGCTAATGTCATTATGCCTGATGATTTAATTTCTTTGTATATTAAAGGCATGAGGATATCATCTGGTTTTCCATTTGGTGGATGAGGCTTATGTTCCAGTTAATTATATGAAAATGATACATTGGGTTTTGGCAGTAATTGCCTTGAAGGAAAAATGTAACATATGATTTAATATCTTGAGCTTTTTATAGAGTTATAATCAAATCACCTGAAATGTTGCCATATCACATACAAACACAGATTTTTTTGGGAAGACAAAACAAACAGGATGGAAGCATCTTGATTCGTACAAGGAAAAAACTGAAAGTGATCCATTTAGGATTAAATATGTAACGTAGTACAAAAAATGAGTCGCAGCCTATAAGTATTCAATTAACATGTTATATATAATGATACATAATTATATTACATAGTCCAACATGTGATATAAGTTTGTTGTGATGTTGGTTGAAAAATATTTATAAGTCATTTTTGTTTGAAAAACGTGCAGTGACTATAGTGTGTGTGTAGATGCATTCGCGAAGCTTTTGAGTGATGGATGGTCAGTACCATCTTCTGTATTTGACGTTGATTTTTATTACACCAGATACTCATTACTTTTTTGAAATTGTTGTTTGAAGAATTCTGAAGACGATGCAAAGAGTGATAATGATGACTCACCCGAGTCAAGTTGTTTCTTCAACAAATCTGATGCATCTAATGCCATTGTACTGATAAAATATAGATAATATCTAGTTGTACTTTTTTTGCTAAGAACAAATATATTTTGTTAGCCTTTTTTTAGCGTTTATTGACAATGACTTGTTAAGACCTCCTTTAATTTCATAGTACTTTGATATCTACCTTTATGGATATTTCTTCTTTACTATTCAAGTATATTGATCTACATTGTTATGCTACAAGTAAATTGCAAATAACTTGAGATATTGTATCATTGTTACTTATTATCAACCAAAGTAAACTAATGAGTTTGCCTCAAGAAAATATGCAATCAAAATGTAGATAGATATATCATGTTTGAACACAATCCCAATTTTATCTTATATAAAAAAAAACTATAAATATGGCTACAGTTAGATGTATCAAATGTATTAGCAATAGATATATCATTGTTACTTATTGCCAATCAGAATAAATTGATGAGTTTTCTACTAGAAAGTGTTTAATCCAATATAGTCAGATACATCATGTTTTGATCACAATCCCACAAACTTATATCTGATACAAAATATTATAAATATGACTATAATTAGATGTATCAAATTTATCACAGTGATATGTATCAAATGTATCAGTAATAAATATATCATTATTACTTATTTTCAACCAAAATAAACAGATGAGTTTTCAAAAAAAAATTAATTAAAATATAATTAGATACATCATATTTTTATCACAATCCTACAAATTCTAATATAAAAATACTAAGGATTCTATAGAAAGAAGTATCAACTGCGTCTGTTTTGTCATTTATGTCTACATCTCCCATAACAATTTGCACTTGCTGAAAATTTTTCGTTCATTTTCTTCATTATTTCTTTTTTTGACCAACCATCTTATCTCTTATATCTTGGTGGCAGAATCAATTCTTCTAGAATATTTAATGGAGCATTCTAATTTTTCTTATCAGGCATTGATGTGATAAAAAGTTCATATGTCTTCACAAATGTCTCTATATTGTAGTAATCTGAGCAATAATACTTGAGATTTGTTATGTTCTTACTTTTTAATATTGTAATTGCATGAGAATAATTTATCTGATCAATATGAAACCTTTTACAGTTGCAAGTTATTTTTTTAGACAAAAAATGTATCTTGTTACATCATCAGTCACAGAGTAAAGAAATTCTGACGACAGATTAAACTGAACACAACAAATTTTTCAATCTATTAAACATATCACATGTATCTTATAATACATTCAATATTTGAAAAGCTATGAATTAATGACATCACATTGCAAATGATACATTTCATTAAAAGTTTAAGATACTAAACACTGTTAAGAGATACATTCCTTTATACGAATTGATTTTTCTTTATTAAATTTTAGGATATCTTGAAGCCTGCTTTCGAGTGGGGTTTCTGTGTATTTGGCTTTTTCTTCATTTTTATAATTTCAATCACAAAAAAAAATCCTTATTTGTTCCCGAAATTTTAATATTGACAGTTCATGAGCCTTCACTAAATTGGAATTGGTGTATTTTTCTATATTTGATGCCATCATTCTACCCCTGTTTATAGATGAATAAACTTGTTGCAATTTTTCATACCCAACTTCAACAAAATAATCCTTTAACTCTATGATCCATTTTTCCAACCTTATCCATAAGATATTCAAAATCATCTTGTCTATATGCCTTGGTCATAAAATAAAATGCTTAAGATACAGTTTGTTTAGTCCGCCTAAAATTCATGCATATGTTTTTTTAAATATGCCAAACACAAGCCAAATGAGGCACACGAGGAACCATTACTTTTATACTTTTCGGTATACTTTCATTTCTATCTGATATAATTGTCATGTTGGGACGAACTCCAAAAGCACATTTGAACTACTAAAAAAATTATGTCCATGAAGCATTATTTTTGCAATCAACAACTCCATAAGCAAGTGAAAAAATGCAACCTGAAAAAAATTTATCAGAATAATTGATCAAGATACTTGAATAATGTATCTGCATAATCAAACCACTTAAATAACAAAACAACTATATGTTCAAGTAAAATATATCATGAAATATGTATCATCATGTTTAAATTAGTTATTTAACAAAATAAATTGAATACATGTCTGTGTCTTTGTAAATATTGCTAGATATATACTTGCACTATCCAGTATGCCAGCTAAAATGAATGTTTTTCTGTATGCCGCTCCCAAATGAATGTTTTTTTGTATGCCGCTCCCAAATGACAATTACAATTGATCTGCAATAGTCAAAGCTCTGGATAAATGAATACTAAGCTATGAATATATGTAGAAACTCATTCTGCTGTGATGTATGTATCTTAATGTAAAACTCAGGATACACTGAATCAAGCATATATAAATATCATGACATTTATAGGTATCCATCAGTCGATTTTTTCTTTATATTTCTTCATCTCGCTCCTTTGCATGTTGTGCTTTTTGGTAATTTATGTTAACACCAAGGTTTGTTTCACATTTTCTTGTATATATTTGTAGTGTGTTTTCTTTTATGATTCTTGATTTTTGAAACAGTAATTTCAACAACAAAAGCAACACTAATTTGATGTTGATTGAAACACCGATGGGCGATAGGACATATGTGCTTATCGTAGAATTTCCTAACAAAAAGAATATTGAACCACCTACAGTTGATGCCCTGAATCTCCATGGACATTCGTCACAATGACACTTTAGAAAATAACTTCACTTATGATGATACACCTTAAGTATGATAAATAATACATATTTGCACATTGAACAAAACGAATCTACCATATTATGATGAGCAAATATATTAGGTATGAGAAAATTAAAATTCATGTTCTGGTTACATTTGAAACAGATAATTCAGCAACATGATTTTTTTTAAAGATATTATCCAAAATGTACTGCCCAAATATATCTATGTTTGTATTATATAAAATCTATTACATCTAACATGTTATGTGTGTAATATTTAGAATAAAACCATCACTAAATAAAATGTATCTCTCAATGTGCATTATACGTCGTATGATACATATCTGTTAAAACTTCATTATATATCAGGTTCATATGTATTTGAGCTAATAATGCATTCTACACATTTTTTTATCGGATCTATCACTTTTGAACTGAAATCGATGATCAAGGATTAGGTAAAATTCATTTTGAAAGAAAAAATCTATCAAAACAGAAAGTTCAAAGGCAAAGATTTTCTTCAATACGTACTTTAAAAGTCATACTTGAAGTATATTATTTATCTGTACTTTATTAATATGATAGAAATTCATAGGGAAGTCTTTTTTTCATAGATCCTTCGAGTGAGAAAGGTGCTGGGTCGGGGGCTCCTCAAGGTCATTCGGAACCACTTTAAGCCTCGAGGAAGAAGTCCCGGCTAACTCCATACCAGCAGCCAGAGTTTCCCGTTAAACATGATGTGGCAAAAAAATAATTCAACGAGATATACTTGCATGTCGAGAATGCACTCTCTTTTTCTAAGCTAAGGAGAGAGATAGAAAATTTACGTACTTTGCGATTTCCCACGGATCTTGAATATTTGTACATCATAAATACAATTGTTGCTTTATTTTTGTAAAGTTGATCCACTTCAACAATTTTGTGATTTGGATCATTGATCATGTGTTCGTGATCTATATCTATTATAGACAATGCATGAACATCACCAACCACAACTAAGCCAACTTAATTTGATATTATCTCTTCAATTCATTCAATAGCACATGTGATTGGATCAAATCCACCTTCACTAATGCTATAACCAATTTTCAACTCGTTTGGAGTAATGCATAAAGTATACAGTGTGAATTCTGCTATTTTTTTAATGATACATACAATTTCACTCTCATATCATTATGAATTTTCATTGTTGTTTGATTACCTTCCATAATGAAATGAACATATATAGCTTTTTTCTCAATCTATTAATTCCCAGCTAAATTGCAATTGCTCAATTTAGTTTTTTAAATGGTATTTTTCATCTATTACGATACTATCAATTTAGTATCCACCATAAACTTTATGTGAAATCCAACTTTCAGAATGTATTACTAGAACCAATATGCCAGGTATTATGTATCTCTTTTGATACAAGTAAAAGAGAGAATTTTTTTTTATTTCAGAAATTGATTTCGAAAAAGATGAATCTGATATGGCTGCATAAATTTAAAATTTAAATTCATTTTTCTTAATTGATTATATTTACAGGATCAGTCATAATTTATTCTTAAAATTTTGAGTTTTCAGTTACATTATACACTTAATATCAATGTTATTTTTGGAATGACCACTGATACATATTGAACAAACGTCCATATGTATCCCATCTCTATAAATAAAGTTATATGAAATAAAATTTTGAAAACATATAATATAAAATAAAATTATCTTTCAAAGTATTGTATAATTACTCTTTTTTATTTATTAGAAATTATAAGAATTGTTATAAAATGAAATACAATACAAAACCAAATAAATTCTAAAAGTGAAAAGTTTCTAAAAAGAAAAATTTTCAAACTTGAAAAGCACTAAAATAGAAAGCCTTCTAAAAATAGAAAAAATAAAACAAAAAAATCAGTCTATTCAATACATATTTATAACTAGCATGTTGATTGACACATGACATTACAAGTCATTAGTCACCAACCATGATAACTTAATTGGTTGCCTTGTGGCTAAACATAAGACTTAGTCACTAATATTTATTTTTAGCTACATGACTATATACATTGATCTAAAAAAAATAATTTTTTAATAATTTTCATAGAGCCTGACATTTTCATGTTTACCAGAAAAATTACCTCTTTAATCCCTCCACCCCAACCCACCCCGCGCTCCTTGATCCCCCCTCTCGCGCTCCTTGCTCCCGCCTTTCTGTCCCTCAACTTAGTTGATTCTTGTTTTTATTCTCTCCTGTCTACCTTGCACCCTCTCTCTGTCTCTCCCTTGTTAATTGATCTGTGGACTTCATAAGAAAAGAAAAGGTAAGCTCCTTGATCCATTTTTGAATCAATTTGCTAACTGCATTTCAACGCCTTTTGCTTCTTTTCCGAATCCCCTGCTTCTCGCTTTGCCTGTATGTCCCTCTGTATCACTCTTGTTATCTTTATTTGTATTTTCCTGGTTTCACGTTTATTTTTATCTTTATTTAGTCACGATTGATTATTGGTGAATTTTGTTCGTTTTCTTTTTGCTTTGTAATTCATGTTAAGTATGGGTGTGGCACAAAACATTATTGACATGGAGGAAGGAACCCTAGAAGTTGGAATGGGTAAGTTCCTGTGCTACTCTCTTTTTTTTGTTGGAATGAAGTGTATTTATGATTTGTAATGATATAAACAAGAGCTAGCCCACACTAAAGCTCGCGTTATGGGTTGTCTCTGGTCACAAGGTCTATTGTATGTCGCCTCAACTTGCATTTTTGCAAGCAGTTGTTTTCAAGGCTTAAGCCCGTGACCTCTTGATTAGGTGGCAGCAAATTTACCACTTAACTCTCATTCAAACAAGAGCTAAGTTAACATACTATATAGGGCTAATGAGCTGAATGCCTCCACAGTCCTAGTTTTATTGCTAGAGGTTTTCATGTTGGGAGAACTCTACTCAAAGAC
Organism: Withania somnifera; assembly: GCA_039654485.1. Taxonomy (NCBI): domain Eukaryota; kingdom Viridiplantae; phylum Streptophyta; class Magnoliopsida; order Solanales; family Solanaceae; genus Withania; species Withania somnifera. The sequence continues at coordinate 7,548 of JBDJHY010615718.1, read as the reverse complement.
CCTTTTGGATTAAATTTTGTGTAGTTCGCTGCAAATGAGAAAGGAGTTTCTACTTCTTGATTTTAGTAATTAGAGGATTTCATTGGTAAATGCTAGTATAAACCATGAATAGATTGTGATTCCTTCTGCTTATATGCTAGAATGAGAATATGCAATTAAATTCTTGGGGACCACAGTAATAAATTCAATATTTTCTGGCTCTCAATCTTATTTTGTAGTAATATTAACTCAAAACACGAGAATTTCATTAAAAATTTTCATTTAGAAGATTCAAGCATCCTTGTGGTCTGGCCCTTCCTCAGACCTTGTACATAATGCGAGCTTTAGTGTTCCAGGCTGCTTTTTTTAACGGTAACGTCTAATTAGGAGTGGATCTATTAAGGCCCGAGGAGCTGCCATGCCACCCGCAAGCTTGGTTGAAACTTTATATGTATACGTATATATGTCAAAGAAATACTATAAATGGATCAAGTATTACCCATAGTAGCAAATAAGGCAAAGGTGCTAGTGGCAAAGACTTAAAGTTTCTCCCAAGCACAAGGAGTGAATCCACTGCCAACAGGTGGTAAAATTTGGCTTGCTGAAGCTATAGAGATGCATACGAATACACATACTAGTATTCCATACTCTATGGTTCTTTTCTCTTCTTCTTGTCAAGTATTCTTCATCAAATGTTGTTTGGGTCTTTTTTAATTAATTCTTGAATTTTTATCTCATCTTTATTTAACTTTTTAAGTATATACAAGAGAAACAACAACAACATACCTAGTGTATTTTCACACAATGGGGTCTGAGGAGGGTAGAGTGTATACAATCCTTGCTTTTACCTTAGAGGTGGAGTAGAAATTCTATTCCCAATAAGCCTCAGCTCAGGACGAAAACAATCTTAAAAATGACATAATAGAAGTACAAGATACAATAGGTAGGAACAACACACACATAGAGTCATAGAATATTAATACCACAAAATAATACTACAATCTACCCGAAATAACAAATATCAACGAAAATTGAACAAGAAACTACATATGTAGCACTACAATTACTTAGCAAGGCAACAAGATAAAACACTCCTATCTTCTAAGCTTCTACCCCAATTCGCGTTCTCCAGACCTTCCTATCTAAGGTCATCTCTCCAGTTAGCTGCAACTGCCCCATGTACGATCTAATCACATCTCTCTAATATTTCTTCGGTTTACTTGTACCTCTCTTAAATCCATCCTTATCCGACCTCTCACACCTCCGCACTAGGGCATCCGTGCATCTTCTCTTCACATGTTCGAACCATCTCAACCTCGCATTTCGTATCTTGTCCTCCTCCGAAGTTACTCCCCCATCTTGTTTTGTATATGCTCATTAATCCTATCTCTCCCAGTAAACATACACATCTATTGCATCATTCTTATCTCCACCCTCTTTATCTTCTAAATGTGAGTTTTTAACTGGCCAACACTCCTCCCCATACAATATGGATGGTCTAACCACCCTTTGTAAAACTTGTCTTTCAGTTTGTGAGGCATATTCTTATAACACAAGACTTGGACACAAGCCTTCATTTCTTCCGCTCTGCACCAGTACGGTGAGCGGCATCCTTGTCAATCTCTCTATTCCCTAGATAACAGACCCTCAATACTTAAAACTACCTCTTTTTTGGATGGCTGTGAATCAAGCCTCACTTCTGCATCAGCCTCAAGCATCCCTTCACTAAACTTGTACTCCAAAATATTCAGTCTTGGCCTACTCAAGTATACATATATAAAATTTGAAGTTTTTTTTCCTTGTTAAAACTTAAAGTTCATAACATTATATTTTCTTGACTTGATTCATTTGTCTATATAAGTTGAAAAGATGAATAACAATTGAAGCCTAAAGTTGACAAACCAACCAAGTGTTTGCCCATGGTTTTAGGTGTCACACTTCTTGAACATAGATTTTCTCTACTAGAAAACGCTAATTTCTCTAGAAAATTTTTGATGGATTTTTTCTGAATTTTGCTCGTGGCTAATGTTTTGAAAGATTTTTTTATCGATGATCCCTTACTAATAAGCCAAATTTCAATGTTCATTAGAAATTGACGATTCTATGATAGTGATGTCTACGTTCAAAGCCATATGGCATCCAAAACCTCCAAATCCTGGATCTGGCTTTGTTTCTAATGTTGCGGAAATTGCAGAATATATGACTGTCTCTGGTGTTGCTGGACCGCTGGTTATCCTTGATAAAGTTAAGGTGATCATCGTGCATTTTTTTTCCAAACTTAACGTAGTTTATTATATTTTTTGTGTTAATGCAACTAGAATTGTGTGTACTTGTGTTTCTCTTATCAGGGACCTAAGTACCAGGAGATTATTAATATTTATTTGGGTGATGGAACAACTCGACGTGGTCAAGTTCTGAAAGTTGATGGGGGAAAAAGCTGTTGTTCAGGTTTATTATTCTTTAGGATCATTTATGGATAGATTTGACTTCTGATGAATATTTCATCCATTTTAAGTTTCTACTCGACAATTCGTTTAGAATAAATTGAATCTACTATAGCATGCTCATTTCCTCTTTTATTTTTACCAGGTTTTTGAAGGAAGATCTGGAATTGACAACAAATACACAACTAGACAGTTTACTGGGGAGGTACATTACATTTTATAACTCATATTTCCTCATGATTAACTTTTTTGTAAATCCCCTCTATGTTCATCAATTCTTTTCAAGGTCCACTGAGAAACATTGGCCTGCAATAATGTGCAGTATCTTTTTGTTTAGCCTTTTATTCCTCTCTTGAGTTCAACGTGTTGTATGTGGCATGCAAAAGTCTTGTCAAGAACGATAAACATGTTGCAACAACTTTGTATTTGCTTAATGGGGGAGAAAAGTAACTAATGAGATGTTATCCTGCAATGAAAATATTATTCATATAGGGCATTATCATATTTTTGTTAGAGGAGACATATTTTGTGCTTTTAATGGTTTATCATTTTCTTTACTTTCTAAGAGTGTACATTACGTTTGTAGGTTTTGAAGACACCCGTCTCACTGGATATGCTAGGACGCATATTTAATGGTTCTGGAAAGCCAATTGACAATGGTCCTCCTATTTTACCTGAGGCTTATAGGGATATTTCTGGCAAGTACTTAGTTCTAGCAGTTCAACTTTGGTTCTCACATGAGATTTCTCAACTTACATCCTGTTACATGTAATATGGCAATTTTAGGGAGTTCTATCAACCTCGGTGAGAGAACTTATCCTGAAGAGATGATACAGACAGGAATTTCAACAATTGACGTCATGAATTGAATTGCTAGAGGGCAAAAATTCTTCTTTTTTTCTGCTGTCGGTCTTTCTCATAATGAAATCGCAGCTCAGATCTGCCGACAAGCTGGTTTAGTGTAGAGGTTGGAGAAATCTAAAAATCTTCTTGAGATTAGTAGTAGTTTCTTGGAACAGAACTGAAATGAAAATAAAAATATAGATGTTGGTCTCAATTTATATGTCACTTTTCCATTTTGGCCACTTGACACCATTCCACCCCTATACAACTTTCACAATTTTAGCGTTCAGGTTCATTAAATTATTAAATATTTTATTTTGACACGATCTTTCTGTCAAACTAATTTTTCAACTTTATTTTGCTAGTTTATCCACTATTACTAATACAATAAATAAGTCAAATTAAAGTATCAAACTCAGTACCCTATCAAAGGGATTACATACTTCAAATATCCAATATGCTGATAACAGGAAGTATGCCTACTTTGCTTGAAATGGCCATTGAATACTTCAATTGGCTTCTAGGCCTAAATGCGCATTATGATGTTTGTGTTAAGAAATTTATTGTTCTCGTATAACATGATAGACTTAGATTATTGCATTGTAGTGGACTTCACAATATTACATACAAGATGAGGAATATCAAAATATGAGTCTGAAATTTTCTTTTTTCCCCTTCTTTTGAAGTTCATTAACTACATCTTTAAAAGGGAAAACCTGAGCAGAGTTAAACCTTTTCAGAAAGTTGTTACTGAATGTTAGTTCCTTCTCTAATCTGCCCGTGTATAGATGGAGTGGCACATTGGTTTTAATATTTTAGTGATTGAGTTGGGTTCACGTTGACATAATTCTTTCTTTCATCCTTGGTGTCCCAGGACAGTGAAGAGGACAATTTTGCTATAGTCTTTGAAGCTATGGGAGTCAATATGGAAACCACACAATTTTTCGAATGCAACTTTGAGGAAAATGGATCCATGTAGAGAGAAACCTGACAATGTTGTGATTTAAGTCAGGTAACACATGAATATTTGGTTCTGTGAAATATATTACACTTCTCTAAGGTGAAACACGTTGTGATCTCCTACGTTTACTTCTCGTAGGCAAACGATCCTATAATAGAACACATCATTACTCCCAAGATTGCTCTGACAATTGCAGAATACCTAGCATACGAATGTGGAAGCATGTTCTTGTCATTTTAACATGATTTCATACACTAATGCTCCTCGTGAGGTATTGTTTCTGAAGTGTACCTCATGATCTTTCAACTTTATCTAATCATGTTTGTGTTTAATATGGAGCTCTTCTTAGAACTTAATATTAGTACATCTTAGTTATGTGGTGTTATCAGATGTTCTGAGTTCTTTAGACTAATGATAGGTGGGACTTTACTTCTCATCCTCCCACAGGTATCCGCTGCCTGAGAAGAAGTGCCTGGAAAGTGTGGATATCCTGGTTATATATATATATACTGATCTGGCAACGATCTATGAACGAGCTGGGCGTATTGAGGGACAGACCGCCTCCATCACACAGATTCCAATTCTAACCATGCCAAATAATGATAACTTACAATCAAGCAATAATATCTGGCTATTTCTTCTGCTGTTGATTTCTTAGTTATATTTGTTAACAAATCCCTAGTTTCTGTACAGATCCGAGTACATGTGCCCGACCGTGATTACAGATTATTGTTTGTGCAGACTACATCCTACTTCAGAGATTCAGAGTGAGCTTGGCATATGACTTTACCTGCTTTTCTTTGGCATTAGCATTTCTATTTGATCTCCATGTATTTTCGGAGATACAATTGTATTAAATATTTTGATTTCTTGCTCTGTACTTAGTGGTTCGTATGAGGCTAGGTTTCATCAGCTTGTAGTATGTGGGGTTGATTTTATGCCTATAGAGGATGAGAGAGTTTGCCGGTTTGCTTATGGGTTGAGGGATACGTTCCACGAGGCGGTAGCATTGTTGGTGTCTGATGGACATCTCTTTCAGACTGTGATTGATTATGGTAATTCTATCTAATCCCTTAATCGTGAGTTCCGTTAGCACAACAAGAAGAGGCAGTGATAGCAGGAAGGTTATAGTGGGTCCTATTTTGGGGGCCGCAGTCAGTTTCATCAGGCACAGGGCCAGTCTAGCAGGCCTGTCCAAGCATCATTCCAGGTTTCATCTCCATCTCCTACACAGTATTCACGAGGGGATGGATCGCCACATCAGGGCAGTCAAATGGGTTCTATTAGAGGATCTCGACAGAGTGGGCTATTTGGGCCGTGTTATGAGTATGGCCTTGTGGGCCAATATGCTAGAGCTTGTCCGCAGAGGGGCATTATTCAACCTGCTCCTCAGTCTGCACAACCATTGAGATCAGTGCCTCCGCTGGTTAGAGGTGGGGCACATAATGGTTATAGAGGTGGTGGCTAGTGTGGTAGGGGCGGTGGACACGGTGGTGGTCGTCCCGATGGTGACTGCCAGTTGTATGCCGTTCCTACTCGACTTGAGGCTGTGGCCTTGAATGCAGTGATTACATGTTTGATTTTTGTGTGTTCTATACCTGCGTCAGCATTATTTAAGCTAGGTCTACTTGTTCATATGTGTCGTCTTATTTTGTACCCAGTTTGGGTTTGCCTAGTAATGTGCTGTCTATATCTATGCATGTTGCTACCCCTGTAAGGGATTCTTTAGTAGTGGATTGGGTGATCCAATTATGTTTGATTTCTGTTGGCAGATTAGACACTTCGGATGACTTAATATTGTTAGACATGGTTGACTTTGATATTATTCTGGGTATGGATTGGTTGTCTTCTTATCGTGCAGTTTTGGATTGTTATGCCAAGACCGTCACCTTAGCAGTTCCAGGTTCATCTCCGGTTGTGTGGCAGGGTTCTAGTATCCGCGCACCGATAGACTTTATTTTTTCCTTCAGTCTAGGAGGTTAGTAAGGAAAGGATGTTTAACATATTTAGCATATGTTCATGATATTCAGGCCGATGCTTCTACTCCCGAGTCTGTTCCTGTTGTTCTAGAGTTCTTTGATGTATTCCTGACCGTACCAGGCCTACCACCAAAGTGGGATATCGAATTTGCTATTGACTTAGAACTGAGCACTAAGCCCATTTCCATTGCCCTATATCGTATGTTTCCTGCAGAGTTAAGAGAGTTGAAGGTTCAGTTCAAGGATTTTCTAGATAAAGGTTTTGTCTGTTGCAGTGTGTCACCTTGGAGTGCACTAGTTCTTTTTGTAAAGAAGAAGGATGATACTATGAGAATGTGTATTGATTACCGACAACTGAATAAAGTTACTGTGAAAAAAGGTATCTTATGCCGAGAATTAATGACTTGTTTGATCACATTCAGCGAGTAGCAATGTTCTCTAATATTGGTTTGAGGTCTGGTTACCATCAGTTGCAGATTCGAACAGAAGATATACTGAAGACAGCTTTCAGGGCCCGTTATTGTCATTATGAGTTTCTGGGTATGTCCTTTGGGTTGACCAATGCTCCAGTAGCTTTTATGGACTTGATGCATAGGGTGTTTAAGCCATAACTAGACTCATTTGTGATTTTGTTTATCGATGACATCTTGGTATATTCACGGAGTAAGTCCGATCACGAGTAACACTTGAGGTTGATTCTCCAAACACTAAGAGAACACAAGCTGTATGCCAAGTTCTCAAAGTGTGAGTTTTGGTTGGAGCCCATTGTATTTTTTAGACATGTAATGTCCAAGGATGGAATTAAAGTTGATCCAACAAAGATTCAAGTAGTGCGTGATTGATCGAGACTGACATCTGTTTCAGAGATTCAGAGTTTTATTGGTTTGGCTGGGTAGTATCGATATTTTATTGAAGGGTTCTTGTCAATTGCAACCTTTGACCAAACTGACTAGGAAGGATGTTGCCTTCAAGTAGTCTGATGATTGTAAGTTGAGCTTTTCAAAGCTCAAGGACTTGTTGATTTCAGTGCCAGTACTGACCTTGCCAGTGGAGGGTGAAGGATTTTTTGTGTATTGTGATGCTTCTGTTGTTGGTTTAGGTAGCATTCTTATACAGCAGAGTCGAGTTATTGCATATAACTCGAGGTAGATGAAGGTTCATGAGCATAACTACCTAACTCATCAATTAGAGTTGGCGGGTGTAGTATTTGCACTTAAGTTCCGGAGGCATTATTTATACTGGGTTCAATATGAGATATATATTAACCATAGTAGTCTTCAGTACAATATGAGTCAGAGGGAGTTAAATTCCAGACAACGAAGGTGGATTGAGCTACTAAAAG
>JBDJHY010615178.1:0-16329 GCA_039654485.1 Withania somnifera | reverse complement strand
AATGTCCAACCTAACCATCATGTTGGCTAAGAACTACACATCTCGAGCTAGCGATCTCTTAGAAATAGGTACTACATAACCCATACTCACCACTTTTCGGCTCAAAGCATCGACAACCACGTTAGCCTTTCCTGAATAGTAGAGAATAGTCAAGTCATAGTCCATCATGAGCTCAACCCACCACTGCTACCTCAAGTTAAGCTCCTTCTGACTCAGAACATATTGTAAGTTACGATGATCCGTGAATACCTCACAGTGAACCCCCATATAGGTAATGCCTACAGATCTTTAGCGCAAAAACTACCACGACCAACTCTAAATCATGGGTGGGGTAGTTTTGATTGTGATCCTTCAGCTGCATTGATGTATAAGCTATGAGATGGCCCTACTGCATTAGAACACAAACCATACTATTACCCGAGGCATCACAATACACAGTAAACGGCTAGCCCTCAATAGGTAGATTAAGAAATGGAGCGGTGGTCAGTAACTCCTTCAGCCTCAAAAAGCTGGTCTCACACATAGCTAACCACTGGAAGGGCACATCCATCCATGTCAGCCTAGTCAAGGGGGATGCAATGGAGGAGAAACCCTGAACAAAGCAACGATAATACCCGACTAACACCAAGAAGCTACAAATCTCAGTGATGGACGTGGGTCAAGGCCAATCACTAACTGCGCAACCTTAGAAGGGTCAATACTGAAGCCGGCACCCGATACTAGAATCTAGCAAAAACTCACACTTCGAGAACTTAGCGTAGATTCGCTCAGCCCTCAAAATCTGCAACAAAATCCTCAAATGTCCCTCAGGCTCAGCTTGACTCCGTAAGTAAACCAGGATATCATCGATAAAGACAATCATGAATAAATCTAGATATGAACGAAACACCCGAGTCGTCAGCTCCATAAAAGCTGCAGGGGCATTAGTCAACCCAAATGACATTACTAGAAACTCATAATAGCCATGCCTCGTACAAAAAGTAGTGTTTGGGAAATCCTAAGCTCGAAACCTCAACTGGTGGTAGCAAGATCTTAGATCAATCATAGAGAACACCGAGGCTCCTTGAAGCTAATCAAACAAATCATCAATGCGAGGTAGAGGATACTTATTCTTAACAGTCACCTTGTTCAGCTTCCTATAATCAAAATACGTCTGTAGGGATCAGTCCTTCCTCTTAACAAACAACACTGGAGCACCCAATAGTGAAACACTAGGACGGGTAAAGCCCCTATCAATCAAGTCCTACATCTGAACACTCAACTCATGAAGCTTATCTGGGGCCATACGATACATAGGAATGGAGATGGCCTTGTTCCTGGCTCAATCTCAATAGCAAAATCCATATCCCACTCAGGTGGGAGGCTAGGCAAGTCGGTAGGGAAGATACAACAAACTCCATAACAACTAGCATAGCCTTAGGGGAAAGGAACTTAGCATTGATATTCCTAATATGGGCCAAGTAAGCATAACAAACCCTAGTGACAAGTCTATGGGCTAGACAATAAGAGATGACCCAAATAGACGAATGCTTAGTGGGGACATGCTACACCACTATGTGTACACCAGGCACAGATAAGGTCACGGTCTTGGCATAACAATCCAGGACCGCACGATAAGAGGACAACCAGTCCATGGCCAAAATCACATCAAAGTCTAACATAGCTAGCTCAATCAAATCAAAGCACATGTCATGACCCTGAATAGTCACCTAACACGACCTATATACCCGATCCACCACTAGGGCTCTACCAACCTGGGTAGATACACTTAAGTGTACAGGCAACTGCTCACCATCAGCACAAAATCTCAAAGAAAAATAAATAAAAACATAGGAGAGGGTGGAACCTGAATCAAACAAAGTTAGAGCAAAAAACCCCAACACAGACAACATACCGATAACAACTGCATCAGAGGCCTCGGCCTAGGCCCTGTTAGGAATAGCATAGAGTTAGTGTTTCTCCCCCTCCCACTATGAACCCATGTCCCTACCTCTACCTCTGGCCACCTGACCTCTTCCTCCGGCTCCTTGAAAGGCTAGCCTAACTCTGACTGCTGGAACTACCTGTAATGGCTGGACAGGTAACGCTGTAGCCTGAGAGGCCCTACACTGGAGGAAATCTCAGGTATAATTACCCTGGCCCCTACACTCATAACAAACATCACCTGATCTAATCCTATAAGATGCTCTAATGCTTAATGTCTAAAGACGCTCCTCACAAACAGTGACAAATTCATGGGGGTCCTACCCCGGTGCTCCCAAAAATCTGGCGGGACCAACCCAGAGGAAATGGTCTAACATCTTTTATACCTCTGATGCGGGTATAAAAGAAGCTGATATTGGTGCAGGGTTAGTAATAATTGTCTAAATTGGTGAAACTCGCGGTACTGTTGGTGGAGGTGCTGGAACTATAGAAGTTGGGGATGGAAGTATACCCTGTGCCACCCCCTGAGCAGATGACTGCAACCTGTCTATCATGGTACTATCTAACCTCTTGAGCATCTGCCATAATAAGTCTCTAAGCATAGTAGGTGGTGGCTGATCAGGTTATGGTGGTCAAGTAGAGGGGGCCCATGGTTGTAAAGTAGTTGGAGCAGTAGCAACCGGTAGAGCATCCTCCCTTACCCCTTCTTGGCTAGCTGGGGGAGGGTATCGATCTACCAAGAATCCTCTAGTACGGACCTTCTACAAAGGAATGAGGTCAAGGTAAGTTTCAGAAGAGTACGAATAACAACACAGCTAGGATTTAAAGGAGGAAAGTATTTCCTAAGATACCCTATAGCCTCCCGAAGATCTAATGCGGATGTCTACGCACTGATCTACAGGAGTCTATTAGGTACTTGCTCTACTGCCGATGAGTCCAGTGAACCTAGGTTTTGATAGCACTCTGTCACAATTCAAAATCTTGGGCCATTATGGCGTCTCCATCCCCCTATAAACAAGTCCAACCTTATATCTTGGAGCTACGCACAATGGGCACCCGACTCTCAGAGCAACCAAAACAATAAAGAAAAAAATAAATAATACAAAATAGCAAAAGCCAACAAGGAATCATACAAAACTCGAATCCCAAAATCTGATGTCAGTGGCATGTGGAGCGACCATACATGATAAACGAAAGATACAAAATCAAAATCTCTTTTAATAGACAATACAATACAGGGCCTGCTATGGACTGAATAAGACAAGCCAAGTAAAGAAAACCATTATTGTCTCGAATGACGAAGCTCACCGTAATCTCCATACTCAACTGGATACTTCGCATAATCATCGCATCGCTAATAACCCCTACCTCTATCTGCATCACGAGAAAGGTATAGAAGTGCAACATGAGTACCAAACAAGGTACCAATACACATCATTGGCCGACTGGGTTAAAATAAAATGCGAGTAGTAAAGTGAAGAAGTAAAATAGGTCGATAATTAGCACTAAAATAAAGAAGCAGTAAAACTAAAAATAAGCAGAAGAATAAGATATCGAATGTGTTGGTATAGAACTACAGGACCTAAACATGATAGATACAAACTACAGAGTCCAATTCAGAAAATATAATAAAGTAAGGAAACATACATGTGATCTGACTCAGTCAGATCTCACTAACCATGATACCATGTACGTAAAACCACAAATAAGGATCAAATAGGGAGCTACCAATAAACATGGAATAAAAGTGAACAACAAGAACCTACTAGTGTCCCATTCCACCTGTAAGTACAAACAGCACCGCATTTCCTAGCTGGCGCACCATCCCACCTATAAGCACAAACAACACAACAAAAGCTACAACGACTCCTCTTTAAGCCTGGTGTGTACACAACATACTTGGATAATACACAGGGGCACAAAAAAGTAAAATAAATAGTATCCACCTTGGCACACCCCCCCTGTCAGTGGTAGTAACAAAACGAGGACCCAGTCCTTAGATCCAACATCAAAATTAGGGCCCAGCCCCTTAGTGCCAATATCAAAACAAGGGCCCAGCCTTTTAGTGCCAATATCAAACAAGGGCCCAATCCTTTAGTGCCAATAACCAAACAAGGTCCAATCCATTTGGTGCCAATATCAAAATGAGGGCCCAGCCCTTTAGTACCAATATTATTCCAATAGTAAATAAACAAGAGTAATAATACGGCAGCAGTAATAAGGTAAATAGCAATGAAAATGGAAAATAAGTGGAGTCTAGGATCTGCCAAAGGCCACCAGCAAAGAGCTCATCTCACCACACTTGTTTCATAATAGATAAAATGATTTTCGAGGTTAGTGGCCTCCACACGGTGGACCAAGACACAGGCATGCAACCTTTCACCCTCTATGCCCTCTCATAGGCCTCTAGAATCCAATAATGAATATCAATAGAAAAAGAGGATTAGCCTAACTAATCTAGTCCACACTGCTAGCCATATCACAAGCATAATAATATTAACCCAATCTGAAAAGCACAAAATAAACCTAGCCTACCTGGACGCCGGCGAAGATATTTGAAGTGCGCGCACGGTGGACCTGAAGCTTCAAAACGATCGATGTCCCCTGAAACAATACAAGTTACAAATTTCATGGTAAAAATATGAATAATAAGACCCATATTGTACTTGCAACTGGGGTTGAGAACTGGGTCCTACAACTCTGGCACCCAACTAAGATCCCGATGCATAGCCCTCAACTCAGGGAGGGGAGGGACTCGTGTTCTAACAATGAGCTCAAGGAGAGACTGGAACGTGAGGATAATGAGCTGAAATGAAAGGGTGAATCCCTATTTAGAGGGATGGGGCCGCTGGGGTGGTCCTCGCCGAGGTGACCTCATAGGTTAAAATAGCTACAATGGCATAAACAATCTTTAGATGTCTAAGCTACAAAGGACATGTGTACCTCGTCGAGGTGGCCTCACCATGGCAACCTCGAGGCGGTGGCGTAACTTCTCAAAGGTGACTTCATAAAAGCAGTCTCGCCAAGGTGACCTTGCTAAGATGACCTCGTGAAGCGACCTCGGGGTGCTGGCGTAATCTTACCAAGGTGACTTTCCCAGGGCAACCTCACCAAGGTAAACTTGCCAAGACGACCTCGTCAAGGAAACCTTGGGGCACTAGCATAATCTTTCTAAGGTGACTTCACCGGGGCGACCTCGTCAAGATGACTTCAGGGTGCTGATGTGACTTTTCTAAGGTTTCCTCACCAAGGTGACCTAACAAAACTGACCTCATCTTGGAGACCTAGGGATACTGGAGCAGTCTGTGATCTACAAAAACCTAGGGGAAAACTCTAAAGGTATCAAACGAGCATCAGGAGTCCCTAGCTCTAACAAAGCCAGAATGCATTTGGGTAGAGAAACACATCATAAAGAAATAACCAACTAGAATTTAGGAATGGAATATAACCCAACTAAGAAGTAAGGATAAATCATCTGCAACCCAATCTGGAAAAAGGATAAAACATCAATAAGCCAATATGGGAAAAAGGATAAAACATCTATATGCTGGGACTCATTAATTGAACCATAATCAACTAGAAAATAATGATGAAATAGCTACAAGCTGGAACTCATGAATTGGATCATAACCAACTGGAAATTAAAGATAAAATAGCTGCAAGCTTGAACTCATGCATAAATCAGAACCAACTAGAAATTAAAGATAAAGCAACTACACTCAAATAAGTCTAGATTAGGGACAACAACTATAATAAACCAAACCTAAATAAGGAATGACAACTACACTCAACCAAGTCCTCCACAATGGTGAACAATACCATTTATACAAGAAGCAAAGAAGAAAACTTACCAACAAAAGAAAAGACAATGGTGAGCTTGGGGATGGACTCATCTTCAATTTGATTGAGTTCAGGGACTCAACAACAGGTTGGACGGAGAAAAGAAGAAACAGAAGATGGGAAAAAAGATCTGAAGGTTTCAAGTGCACAGTTTATACATATAATTATTGCCGGGTCCTTGCTCCTATTTTTGCATGGGCCAGGCCTAAGAAAATTAGGCTGGGCTAAATTTTCTACAAAACAGCCCAACTGCTTTAGGCCAAAAGCTCTACAACAAAACCATATTTAAAACGAAAAGCCCAAGACATAGACTTAAGGTCCAACTGAACCAAGGTCGATATTCAAGAGTTAATAGAACTATGGAAATTTGATTTTGAGTATGTTTTTTACTATTTCACTCTCAAGTTCCACTGTTTCAAAATCAAAATTTCAAATTAGGGAAACTGAGATAACAGTCAAATGAGTCATCAGGGCACTGAGCTACTGGTCCCAGCAAGTTATAAACGACTTGGGGAAACTACCAAACATCTCTAAGTACAGAAAATGACCAAAAAGGGAAGGAAATGACTGAGCGGGTAATTACACAAAAATAAAGGGATACACCCACTCCCAGCTATTTGACACCCCGCTATGAGATTGATAGGTTGAGAATCCGCCCAAGCTATAATCTACACCAAGCTAGGCTAAGAAATACTCAAAGAGTAATATGTCCAATCATCCAGAAACCAAGAGGGAAATTGAAGAGAAAGTATTTATACTACTCTAATTTGCTATTATTATAATTAGTCCCAAAAGTAAAATAATGTGACAAATTAGTCCTCCAACTTTGGTTCCCTTCACATTAGGTCCCCAAAGTTCCAATGTCCTCCGATTGCATTCAAGCTGTTCTCCAAACAATATTTGCCTCCTTTAGCCCTTGATTGTGTACTTTAAGGCTTCAATTGGTACGTCCATTAAATCCATAACTTGGGTATTCGTGGTTAGATATTGAAGTATAGGTCTAGCCTGATTGGTGCTTTCCTGAGTGTTATCATCCTCCCCTTATTTAAAAGGACACGTCCTTGAATCTAAGGGATAACCTACAAAACAAAGGTCCACAAAAACAAAACTATCCCCATGGTATGAGGTTATAAAAATGGTTTGCACAATTTAAACCACACCCAAGAAACTTTAAGAAAGCACTCTCAAATAACCAAAGAGAGGTACCAAAGTAAGGAATGAATGGGAAACGCTCAATGGATAACCAATCTATTTTTAGAATTAATAGGGACAAACCCTACTCATAATGTTAAATAATTGGTCAACACCAACCATAAGAGAGGGGTCCCCCTCAAAAAGTGCTAGAATATTGATCACAATGATTCTGGCATCAAAATGGTGAAAGTACTATTCTATTGGAGGATGCACATCACTGAAACCTAAAAAAATTATACCTCTATAGCATGGAACCCACACATATGCATGAAAATAATCAAATTCCAATAGGTAACACAAGTTAAAAAATGTATCTCATCACAAGTAATAAGCATGTGGAATAGAAAAACAACTTGTAGGCACATTCCAAACGCCTCACCAATTGCATAAAAAGAATGAACATTAAAAAACATAATGTCATTGTATGAAAAGGTTAGTAGAGGAAAAAGGTAATCAACATAAACACACTCGTGAGAAACTCATATACTATGCTTCTAAGATTGAGCAAGCACTCATAACATATAAGAAACAGATGAGTGACCTTAAGTATTGGATATTTGCATAAGTCACACCTTTTTCTCTGAAAGGAGAACCAAATATGAGATTCTTGTTAGTAGAAGAAATAAGGGTCTTACATGCACTAAGCTCACTTAAATGCATAGAACCTTCCTAAAGACTTGGGTTTCCTCTATAAAAGACATCAACTCTAGCTTCAAGGTTCAATATATATCCTTACCTTGCCTACCCATATAAATGTGGAAAGAGGATTACAAGATTCAAGGACTCCCCCAATAACATAAATCACCAAATTTCGGCAATGAGTCACCATGAATGAATAGATAGTAGAGAAAAGCACTTATTGCAACCTTCTTAAATGTCCATGTCCAATCATTAACTAGTCTATCCATATGAGGGTGACAAGAAGTAAGAATTAAGAAGTGGGTATCTAGTGCAACCAATGAACTCACCCTTATATTAAAAGATTTGGCATCCAAAACTTGTATACCATCCACATTAAGCACATCATGAAAAAATGCGACAATTTATGTGGCATTAATAGCAACATGGTGATTCAGATAACCACAAAACTTCAAGAGTTTCATCACCATGTTAAGGATGTCATCATGCAATAATAGGCCATCAAAAATAAAAGGGGGTAGGTACATACCTTGAGGTTGGCTACTAGAATGTTGTACCTCTATGAATTCCTTGTTGAACCCTTCCATTTCTTGCATCTATTTGCATCAAGAAGCTTGGCCTACTTCCTTCTTCTTTGGAGTTGCCTCGGTAGGTGAATACTCCAAGGAGATCAAAGGGAAATTGGTTTTACCCTTCTATATCAAGAACTTATCAACCCATGGAAGTTGGCCATTATTTCTCCCTTGAGTTGACCTTTGTTCACTTTCCTTAATTCAAGACTCCTTAGACAAGAGCCCCATTTGAATTTTCCTTCTATGTTAGAGAATAATCTCTAGGATTCGCCTTTGAGATTCAACTCTTCACAACCCTACAAAAGAGAAAGATTAGAACTAGGTAATATGCTAGTTCCTCAGTTTGTATCAACCAAAGGATCCTAAGGGTTGTTGGGTCCCTTCTTTACCATTGAAACATGATTGTGAACCATGTATCTACTCCTATGTATAAGGATTTGCTCATTTTTCTCATTATCTTTTTCATCCTTTTAGAATCTCCTCAAAATATCAAAACTCCTTTCACTTGAGCAGGTGACAATGATACAAGAAATATTTTCTTCCTTTAAGCACAAGACTGTACTTGTTGGACATCTTATTACTACTAACACCCCTCTCAACTAGCCATGGTATACCAAGAACCACATGACAAGATCACATTGGTACCACATCACATAACATCTCATCTTGAGAACTACCAATGCAAAACTTCACTCTTATTTTCTTGGTTACATTAATCTCACAACCATTATTGAGGCAAGGACACCATTTAAGATTGTATAGATTAGTATAAGGTAGATTTGTGTGTTTCAAAACCTCTACCAAGTGGTAAATAACAACATTCACACTACTCCTATAATCAATGACAAAGGAACATACACGGTCCAATATCTTGCACCTTGCATGGAATAGGTTCATGTTAGAGTCAAACTCCTCTTGATAGAGGTCCTTCATAAATTTCCCCAACTCATAAGAAATATTCATGTCAATCTCTAATTTTCCAGATTATTCCTTTTAGTGTTTATCAGTATGCTGACCCTTAGGCTTCTCCCCTTCTTGTGTAGAAATATTGTAAGCATAAGGGTCCATCACATAAGGTCACCCTGGACCGTTTATAAGGACATTATTTTTCCTTGTGTACTTATCCATGACACTTGCAGCATTGACTAATGTAAGGACTAGGTGAATAAGGTCTCTTAAGACTACTTTCACAAGGATGTTGAATATCATGGCCTTCATACCCTTTGAATTCTCCCATAGACTCCTTACCTCCAATGTTGATAGGAATGTGGTATTGTCCTCTTTGACATTCTTGGAATCAATCTTGGTTTGGTGTTTGATAGGGTACATATCATGATACATGTGGTACAATTTTTCGAGTTTCATAGGTCGAAGGATTGGGTTGTCACAAAGGAGTACGACCTAGGTAGCGAGAGGTATGATTATGAAGGGTGTGGAAATTGATATTGGTTCACATTGGTCGGATGGTCATGTATTTTAAAGGTGGGGTTTAGGCAGGCTTGAGGTTTGTTTGGAGTGTCAGAGAATAATTTCTACTTACATTACCTCCACTTCTTAGCTTCAGTCTACCAATCGCCCTAGTCATTAAGCTTATACCTTTTGACCCTCTCCAATATACTGTATATCCTTGTCTCTTCAGTGTCACGCACACCACTATGCCTCCTTGATGTGCGTAAGAAGTAGCACAGAAGAACATCTACCCTCACTACTCCTCATCCTACCCTACAATACTTTGATGTTGCATAAGACCCATGAAGGAACACATGGTCCGTCAAATTTCCCTAAAACCATATAGTGAAGTATGAGGACTTTCCTCTTCACTACTATAGTCATATCCATTCCCCTATAATCCATCATCAAATTTGTAGGAGCTTTCAAGCTCCTCTAATTTAACTTAACTCTTGGAATAGAAATTCATATTATCATAGTGATAATAGGAATATGGATTATCATAATCCTCAGGAATTCCATTAGCAAACTCAGTATAATAGTCTTTATTATCCCCGTATTGTTTATCTCTATACCTGTAGGCATCATTGGGGTATCCATAGCTTCTATACTATCTTTCAAGATCACTTATGTAGTAATCATCTTGATCCAAATCTACGAAATACATTTTTGTTGGTTTTGGTGAGTACCTACCAAACTAGCAAACAAGTTAGTAATAAAGGTTCCTCATGCTGCTCTTTGTGTGCACTCACCATACCTCTATGGAGCTTCTCCAAAAGTTGTTCTAGTACTAGGTTTGTTAACCTTAATTCAAGGTTACCGATTCCATGGGTAGAATGGGTCTTTGTGACTTGAATAACCAGAAAAAATCAACAATTCAAGTGGACTTAAGCCAAGAAGTTGCACCGAGGATGTAAAACAATAAAAGTAAATAAAGAAGCAGCGTGAATTAAAGTGAATTCAAATTTTAGCTAGATACTAATTAGTGTGGAAGAATACTAATAGAGTACTTGTTCCGAAGAGATGATAAGGAATTGAAGAAAGTTGATTCTGATGTTGAAAACCACCTTACACAATTAGAAATTATTGAAGTCTGGAGATACCTTATGGACGTCTCGTCCGGCTTGGGACGTCTAGTCCTTGGGGCTTGGGCTCGGGCCGTCTAAGAGGGTTTAAACTATCCAAAATTGTATAGGTAGACCTGGGAATTGGGAATCTCTCCACCTTTGGGCGTCTCCTCCAAGGGATTACTTGAGATTCTATCCAAATGTAAACAATCTGCCTCACCTTGAGCTTGTGTGGATGGCTTACCTTTAGATGATAAGGATGGCTCATTCCTTTGTGAGCGTCTTGTCAAAGCTTCTTACATAGATTCCTTAACTATGATTCTTTACTGCCTCAACTTTAACTTTTGTATATATTGAGTTTGGTGGCTGGGCATTTCATGTAGGCTTTGACGGCTTGCACAATCTTGCTTGGCCAGAGTTGTCCAAAGCAAACAAGACTGCCCAAACTATGCTTCTGAACACTTGATTTTACTTTTCAATTCAACAAGTTAATGACCCTTTTCCCCTTAACTAAAATAATTGTCAATTCCCAAACACCAAATTTCCAAATATCTTGAAGATCAAATGCACTTGAATTTCATCTTCTTCACCAAGAACACCATGAAGATTAGAAGACAACTATTATGAACAGTTGGTAAAATTTCAAAAACCCAACTACACTCAAATGAATTTTGAACCGCATCAAATTTCACCCACGAGCTCCTTCTATATGGGGAAAAAATTCCAATAGTTATTACACTCAAAACCTCAATGAATCAAAGACCCAATTTCCACCCTAGTTCAAAACTTGAAGAACACCATGGGAGTTGATCTTCAAACTTTGAATCTTCTTCAAATCAACTCCAATATTTCCTAAATTCTATTACTAAACTCCTTGAACTAGTATAGACATTTTTAATCACTTAGATTACTCGAAATCAACAAATCAAATCCCTATTTGAAGCTCAAACTTCAGATCCATATAGGTACTCTAGATGAACACTCAATTTTTGACCTCACTCAAATCTCCATCAAATATCTTCAAAATTGAACACCAAGATTCTCTTGCTATTAGAAACAACCCCCAATACTTTTGGGGCCTCGAATTCAACAAATCAAATCCAAATTTGAAGACCAAAAGTGTGAATATTGAAGAACTATGAACAAGCAAAACCCAAAACCGACAACTCACTCAAATCCACTCAGATTTCCATGAAATTTGATATTTGAGTTCCTTATAGTATATGATTGACTTTTAAGTAACTCTTAGAAATTCAATAACCTTCAATTTCCAATTCTAAAAAGCTTCAATGGCCTTTCATGTAATCAAACTCAAACTAACTGAAACTATGACTCAAATTACTAGGAGAATAATACACAATAGTCACAATCAACAACTAAACACAAAATTTATTCAAATCTAAGTTTGTTTTGGGTTTTTTCAATTTTTTATTTTTTGAGAATTTTTTGATTTATGATCCTAGGATTATAATCCAATGAAATGAATTATGAGCCTAGGCTCTAATACCAAATGATGTGATTCTATATTTGAGAGATCTAGATTCGTATCAATAAATGAAATATGAAAAAAAGATATTTGAATTTAAATCTAATCAATCTATCTATGAAGAATCAAAGGATTCCACCTTCGATTCCTAATAGATTCAATTAATAAACAACAAATTCGATAACCAAACAACAAACTGACATGAATGATACACCCACAAAAGGGTAATTTAATGATTGATTCAAATGGATAGCATTCGAACAACTAAGAGATACATCCACTCCTAGCTATTCGACACTTGATTACAAGATTGATAGGTTGGAAATCCACACAAGCTATAATCTACACTAAGCGATGCTAAGAAACACTCAAAGAGTAACATGTCCAATTATCCAAAAACAAAAAGAGAAATTGAATGAGCAAGTATTTATACTACTCTACTTTGCTATTATTACAATTAGGCCCAAAATTGATCTAATATGAAAAATAGGTCCTCCAACTTTGGGTTCCTTTACATTAAGTTCCCAAAGTCTTTCAATGTCCTCAAATTGCATTCCAAGCTCCAATTTGTGCATCCATAGAATCAATAGCTTGGGTAATCATGGCTAGACCTTGAAGTATAGGTCTAGCACTATTGCTGCTTTCCCAAGAGCTATCAAACACATCATCAAACTCTATAAATGTAGGGACCGACTCTAATAAAAGGGAATCAATACTAATATCTCATAGAAAGGAAAAGTAAGATAGACATCCCCTTATCAACAACCTTCCAAGGTTGAAGGAAGATATAACTTAACGAGGATACAACTTACACGTTCCCTTCTGCTCCACCCTCAAAATAGCATACATGAATAAGGTATTGGTTTTTCATGGCAATCCAAAATAGCATGATACGAGGCTTGCCAATCTATGTCCAAATAACATCAAAATCTATCATATCAAGTAAAATCAGGTCTCCTAAGGTCTTGTACCTTAGCAGGAAAACAAGATGAGCTTGGCATAACAGATATACTACTAAGGGCTCGCCCACGGGAGTAAACACATGGAGAGGTATACACAACATCAGATAACATTCAGAACCCATAAAAAATTAGGTGGATAAATAAGAATGAGAAGATCTTAGATGAAACAACATAGATGCAGGTCTATGGAAAACTGAGATGATACTTAAGATCATGCCATCATAAGATTAAGCCTCGGGTCCCCCTAGAAAAGTCTAACACCATCTGCACCCACTTATGGGATGAAATAGAACACAACCAAACCTAACCCTGCCTTCTATACACCTCGACTAAGATGGGTACCTCTCCCTCTAAGTGCACTTCCTCTTCCCTTGACCAACGATGCAAGTGCCCTAACTGAAACCTGAGAAGCCTAGCAACACTAAGGGGTATTTCTAAAGATAAGATGGGGTTAAATTATTCGAATCTCTACAAGAATAACAAGACGTGGAGATTGAAGACTGCTGAGTTGAACTCTAAGAACCGAGTGGCAACCCCAAGCCTAAAACCTCAGTTGAGACCCATAAGAACTCAATGTTGGGCTGGCTGCACTCTGAACCATCTGAATAGTGCTAAAATTTTATAAAGCTGCATAAAATAGTACTCAACAGTGGGAATACCACCATGCTAAAAAGACCACCTCTTCCTCTAGATGAGGCGTCAAAAAACTTACCAAAAGAATGGGGCCTCTTGCTCCTTATATCACCAAACTGGACTCTACGAAGCTACTCAAAACCCCTAGCTTCCTAAATCACACACTGAAAAGTATCTCCCTCAAGTAGGGAGACAGTGATTACTAAATCCTATAGTGGAAAGATCAATCTTCTTATAAACTTAGCTATCTTCTCCTACTCATATGGCAAGATAGCTAAGGCATATCTAGATATCTCATATAAATGGGACGCATACTTATTCACAACATATCCTTTTGCCGCAGCTCATCAAACTAGTAGAGGAGGCCATCTATCTTTCTAAAAGATACATACCAATCCACAAAAGCTCAAGAAATATCTCTCAAGTAATAGGAGATCCATAGGGTCTAGAATTAATATAGGAAAGATACCATCGCTTCGACGACCCTTTAATTTGTAGTACTGTATAATCCACCCCATGAGATTAGGCTAGCCCCACACTTTTTATCACCTTGTGACATATAGTAAGAAACACATATGGTTCCTCATTTTAACCACCTTAAAGTTAACACGAGTCCAACTTATGTAATCTCTTATATCTCCTCTACAGATAATCAAACATCTTAGCTATGACTACACCTTAAGTCCCTACCTTTAGAATTTGAAACTCATGAATCTATGAGCTATTGGTGACTATCCCAACAGTACCAGAACTAGTGGATGCTATCATTCCAGAACCTGAACTATAGGTGGCTGACCCACCTAAACTGGAACTAATAGTGGATGGACCACTGAATCATGAATAACTAGTATAGCTCTATGCTCTGGGGTCTCTACCCCAAATCTAGTCTATGAACCCTATGGCTTACCTCCCTGTTCTATGCTCTTGAGGACCCTTAAGAATTAGAGTGGAGTACCCAATAGTTGTGGGGCTATGATATACTAAGGAGGGATCTGACCCTCATCTTTCTCAACCTCCAGCTCAATGGAGACAACTCTGGCTCAACCTCTAACTAGGGTTGGTCCTAAGATCTAGCTTTGGAATGCCTCTACCATGGTTAGTAGGGGCCAGAATGTTATGCTCATTTACGTCAATTGTAGCTCTGGCCTCAGTATATGTCAAACAACAATACGTAAGGACTCAACACATGTAAATCAACCTTTCTAGGATAAGAATGAAAAAATAAAGACATATGTTCCTAGAATTTCATAGCCTCTCAAAGATAAGTAATGAACGTCTCCACACTAATCAGCGAGACTATACTACACTTGGCTTATGCACAGTTGTACCTATGAACCTAGGGCTCTGATATCAACTTGATGTGCCCTACAATTTAGGCATTATGACACCTACCTTCCCAACCCGGTCGGTCAACCTAAATCACAAATAAGTTAAAAAAAATCCAATGCAGTAAGTAATACATAGGTAAAATATTTATCTAAAAGTCATTTATTACATCCCAGAACTAGGTATCCAATGAACTAAGCATCTATATAATAATTAATATGATGTTTGGCCTAAGGACTTTTCAAGAATGATAAATACAAAAAGATAATTACAAATGAGACTCTAGAGATGCTAACAATATTCAAATACCTCTATATGTCTTAAAGTATTATTCTGGAACTGAGAAGAAGAGCTCAAGTCCAATCCACAACAGCACATGCAAGAAAGTGCAAAAAAGATAAGGGCGAGTACGAAAACAATGGTACTCAACAACATCCTCAATTGGTCTAAATATAAAGAATTAGTGACTACTCATGACATCCAACACCCTTCGATAATACAACCTGCAAAAAGATTATATACAACACCCTAGCCAATATTACAAATCAAGATATACATAGATATAAGTAACCCTCACAAGGTTTGACTATTCACCAATCGTACAACCTCAACAATCACCTAAAATTGTCAATACTATCAATTCCAAACAAGTACCAATGGAAGTCTCAAGTAGCAGTCATGTTTGATAAATAATTTCAATTATCATCAAGTACAAACAATAATTTTAGTTTATAATTCAAGAATCAAGTGATCTCAAAACATCATCAATTCTCAAGTAAGTACAAGCCATCGAGCAACCAGAAAATTTAATTTAAAAGCAAATCAAAGTGAATGCAATGCAATGTGAAAATAATCATGATATATAAATTCTCTTTATGTACACATCCATTGCCGAGACTATCATATTTGTGACCCATAAGGGACTCACAAGGTCCATGCATACTTTCTTCCAAGGCCATCACAGTTAGGATTTACTACTTTTGTTATCTTAATAATATTCCTATTGTCGGGACCATCATAGTCAGAATTCCAATCAACATGTTACCTCAATAATAAATTGCCTAGTACTAAGACCATCATAGTCAGGCTTCTACTATCACTTTATTTCCTTAATAATATTAGCTAGTCCATACATATACAAATATCAACGGTTTACAAACTCTAGAGAAATCATGAAAGTATGATGGTCAATCATAACAAATCACAAGGAAATCAGTTCATCACAGAGGTAAATAATT
>JBDJHY010615068.1:4907-16330 GCA_039654485.1 Withania somnifera | reverse complement strand
ATGTTATTCTCAATCTTGACTGATCTCTACTCTGTTGCTAAGGCCACTTGACCTATCCTAATGATCATAACATGAATCACCTTAGACTCATCAGCTCAAACTGGTCCTTTGGGGCCTAAAATGCCTTGAAATGGAGAAGGTTTGACTGGTGATGGCCTAACAGGAGGAGGCTAAACTAGAGGAGGAGGTGGGAAGTATGGGGCCTATGTGACCCACTAGGAGGAGGAACTGGCAAAGGCATAGATAAAAGGGTTGCATAAAAAGGTAGGACCCCCTCTAGAATAGGTAGCCCCTCATCGCCACTTAGAGTGGCTGCTAGTATATCTACCCCAGCCTCTGTGTAATCAGTTTCTGCAGCGTCATCAACATAACTTGTTGTAGTATCATCAACAAACCCAGGTTGGTGATGTTGCTTCTCCTGTAACTCCTTCTCGATGCTGGTGAAATCTACAGTGCACAAAGCCTCAAACTCAATGTCCACCCCTTAATCTTAGGGACCCATCCCTACGGCACAACTAAAAAATCAGGTACGAAAATACAAGTGTCGTAGTTCCCTTCATCTCCCAAGCCCTCTTGGAAATCTCATCTTCTATTATAGCCCCCACATTAATTGATTCTCTGTCAATGATGGAACCAATCATCATGTCCCTCTGAAATCAAACAATTGATTCATTTAACAAGGCAGCTAAGTTGGCACCGATGAAACCATCCAATAGCGAGTCGTCGTGTTAATAAATCGCTTGTTTATTTGAACACCCTTTTCAATCTATTGGGGATTCCATTACTCATCAACTCATCCATCAAGCCTCTCAATGAATCCAAAGTTAGTGTTATTCATGAGACAAATAGTGATTACCTTCATATGAAGTTCACCATACCTCAAAAATAGCCTTACATCTACAAGCAACCTCAACCCCATGAATTCTGACTGTGGTGCGATATATGGCTAAATCAATATTCTTCTTCTTCTGCTTAGATAGTACCTTGGTAGAGGCACAGTAAAACTCTCTGACCCAAGTCGGAAAAAAATTAGGCAATGCATTAGTGTACCTATGACTGCTTCTTGATTTTCCCCAGAATGGTTGGACATTTTTCATCTAACCTGGCTAGTGTTTCTCCTCAATAATTGTGTTTTTCCCGTCACCATAAAGTGATTCATCTTCCTCGTGGACTTTGTTCGGGTTGGTGCCTCTTGCCTCATTTTTGGTAGAGGCTCTATAGTGGATAAGGGAGTATGGATTACTGTTCGCTCCTTAAACCTCATCGGCATTGTTTGAATCATATCAACTCAAAGGAAATGGATAAGAATTCTTATAAGTAGGAGACTGTGGTGGTGGTGATCGAGTTAGTGCCTCAGATTTATAGGAATCTGATGTTTCATTTCTTATCCTTCTTTTTCCCCATCCCCGGGGTGGTTAGACTCTTCTTTGGATTTTATACTCCGGATTTGGTTCCCGGATAACAATTTATTTTGGCCTTGTTTTTGTTGAAATTGATTTCTTTGGTGCCATAATCTTGCAAGACAGTGAACCCAAATATAAAATGAATTAGAACTAGGGGAAAATTGCATGGACTCTCTGCCGTCAAGATAAAGGTTCACCGTGCAAGATGGCAGTGACCGTCGTTAGGGACGGCATTACATCTTTTTAAAAGATATCATCACTGGCAGTTATGGTTGTCCACCATCCGAGACAGCGATGACTGCCTTCAGGTAATACTAAGAGTTTTTTCAAATTTTCAACATACCCATCCCCAACACTTGATTTCAATGAAAATTGGTGTAAT
Organism: Withania somnifera; assembly: GCA_039654485.1. NCBI lineage: Eukaryota > Viridiplantae > Streptophyta > Magnoliopsida > Solanales > Solanaceae > Withania > Withania somnifera. Next base: position 14,545 of record JBDJHY010615068.1, on the reverse strand, counting down.
ACTAATCAATACCTACACATGATGTCTACCCAAAGCAGATAACTCGAAGCAAGGTAATAGGTATAGGCAATTATAACACAAAGGCATCAATTCATACATAATTCATGCAACAAAGGCCTAACCTTTCACAATAGTTACCCAACAACCAACCCCAAAGAGTAATAATTCACCTTAATCTTCAATATGTTCACTAGGCAAGCATATGAAGCAATAAAAATCAAACTTCCAATAGCCTAGGTTAGCATAGAATCAGCTAAACTTTATTTTTAATGAAAATCATACTTGCATACATGAAACAAATTGAAACTCAGTGAGAAACTTTAACCTTAAATAAGCAAAATCAAACAAAAATGATGATGATGGTGATCAAAAATTGGTTCTTCACTTATAAACAAGATAAATACTCTGGAATATGAGTGGTGTGAATGGGTAAAAGTGGAGAGTTGGTTATTTAAATAAAAAAACTAAAAATGTATTGATTTAATTTATAAAATGGCTCAACACGGCGTTATAAGTGACTATCATGTTTGACCGTCATATGATACGGCGGTCCACCATCTGTACCCAGTCATCATCGTAAATGGAATGTGACTAAAGCTTTCAATACTTAAAGGTCTTTTGGGATGGCGGTCTACTGTAAAATATTGTGGTACCACCATCATTGGCAGTGTATCCAATATTGTATTTTCCTTCATAGCTCATCAATACGGTGGTCCACCATCTTTCTTGGCAGTACCGCCGTCTTTGACAGTTTTCTCACTTTTTTGTGTCTTATTTTCCAAATTATCGTTCCTGTAAACACTCAAAACCAGTTAATAAAAAACGCACCTCCCAAGAAGCACCTTATTTAACATCATGGCACGACGTGATTTACAATCCTGATCAAGTTCCAATCAAAAGGATCACATCAATCTTCCACTTTATAGGCTCCCCCGCCAAGTAGTGTTTCAAACCTTGGCCATTAACCAAAAATTGAGAACTGTCATTCCCTCCAACTTCAAATGCACTTCTAGGGAATACCTTCAACACCTTGAAGGTCCCGACAATCTTGATTTCAACTTTCTAGATAGGAGTTTAAGACTTGAGTTATACAACAAAACATCTTCACTTGGGTAGCACTCCCTTTTTAGAATCTTGGCATCATGCCACTTTTTCATTCTTTTTATATACGGCCGAACTTTCAAAGGCTATCAACGAAACTCATCCATGGCATTCAAATATAGCAATCAGTTCTCAGCTGCCACGTCCTGATCAACGTTTAGCTTGCTCAAATCCCAATGGGCATAGTGTTCCAATTGAGCCGGTAGGTGGAAATCTTTACCATAAATCATTTGAAAATGTGACATGATAGTAGGTGTGTTTTAGGTGGTCCTATATGCCCAAAGGGCATTACCCAACCTTTTTAGACTAATCCACCCAATTGGCATTGATAGTTTTTTCAAGAATGCTCTTCGTCTCACGATTTGAGACCTCCGCTTGACTGCTTGCTTGGGGATAATATGGAGTTGTGATTCTGTGTTTAACTCTATATTTAGTGAGAAACCCTTTAGAATCTTTTTGTAAAAGTATGACCCGCCATTACTAGTAATAGCTCGGGGTGTCCCGTACTGAGTGAAAATATTTGCTTCAAAAATTGAGTCACACTTCTTCCTTTGTTATTGTTCAAGGAGAAAGGCGCCACCTACTTGGACACGTAGTCAAATCCCACAAGAATGTATTTGTTTTCATAGGAGCTCACAAATAGTCCCATGAAGTCGATGCCCCATACATCAAATAACTCAACTTCAAGAATTGGCTTCATTGGCATCTTATGCCTTCAGGTGATGCCACCATGAATTTGGCACCTATGACATACCTTAACAAATTCCGCTTTATCTTTATGGATAGAAATCATTTTAAAGGATTTTATGTGCAATTCGGATGGGTCCATGATGGCCCCCAATCGGTGAGGCATAACATTGCTCAACAATGGCCTTTGATTCTAAATTTGAAACACATCTTCGAATCATCCATCATCTCACAAACGAAACAAGTAAGGCTCATCGCAAAAGTACGATATGGAATCCTTAAGAACTTTTTCTTTCTTTAGGAGTCCAATCCATTTGGCAACTCCCCACACACTACAAAATTTTCAAAGTCCACATTCCATGGGACTTTACCATTTGCAAGCAACATTACCTTCTCATTGAGGAATACTTTATTGATTTCCCCACTTATTTTATTTCCATTCATGGTCTACTCTAATCTTAAAAAGTGATCCTTTACATGGTTTTCACAGCCCTTCCTCTCTTTTACAACAAAATCAAATTCTTACAAAAGGAGTATCCACCTAATCAGTTATGGATTAACCTCCTTCTTTACAATCAATAGCAGATAGCCGAGTGGTACAAGCACACAATCACCTTAGTTCATAGAAGGTAGGCCCTAAAATTTTCAAATTCAAACACCACAGCTAGAAGTTCTTATTCGGTGACCGTATAATTGTGTTGGGTTGCATTTATTATCCAGCTTGCATAGCAAATCGGATGAAATAATTTGCCTTCTTTTAGCCTAAAGCAAACTGAAGACCCATGCCATTAGCATCGCACATGATTTCAAATAGGATGTACCAATCTGGGGCTACTATGATTGGAGTGGTGGTGAGCTTTTCTTTCAATGCCCTAAAGGCCTTCACCTACCTGTCATCAAACCTACATTTTGCTTATTTTTCAAGAAGCTTACACATTGAGAGAGCAATATTTGATAAATCCTTGATGAAGCATCGATAGAAACTCACATGCCCAAAGAAACTTTTCACATCCCTAACAGTCGTAGGCGGTGTCAACTTGGAGATCACATCTATCTTAGCTTGATCTACTTGGATTCCTTTTTTTGAAATTTTGTGCCCAAGAACAATTCCTTCCTTGACCATAAAGTGGAATTTATCCCAATTGAGAACCAAAAACTTCTCAACACACCTCTTTAACATAATGCAAAGATGTTCCAAACACTCTTCAAATAAATCGCCAACCACTGAGAACTCATCCATGAAGACTTAAATGGTATCTTCAACAATATATGAGAAAAATGGAAAGCCATACAACGTTGGAAAGTGGAACGTGCATTTCATAGACCAAAAGGCATTCTTTGAAAGGCGAAAGTACCATAGGGACAAGTGAAGATGGTATTATCTTAATCCTCCAAAGTTATCGCAATTTGATTGTAGCCGAAATAGCCATCTTGGAAACAATACAAACCTCTCCTTGTAAGCCGTTCAAGAATTTGATCCATAAAGGTAAATGGAAATGATCCCTTTCAGTGAAATAATTGATTTTAAAGCAATCCATATATACCCTCCACCCGGTGACAGGTCTCAAGGCACTAATTCATTCTCTTTATTTTCTACCTTTGTAACCCTCCTTTCTTTGAAATGCACTGAACAGGTCTTACCTAAGACTGTTGTAGATTGTATATACCACACCTGCATCAATACACTTAATAATATCTTTTTACCACATATTTCTTTGGCTCATTTAGCCTTCATCGATGTTTAACACTAGTTGTGATCAATTGTATTTTATGGTTACAAATAGCCAGTAGAATACCAATGATGTCCTCTATCAACCACCTGATGGATTTAATGAACCTTCACAAAACCGACCCTAAAGCTTCAATTTTCAACTCTAGCAAGGATGATGAAATGATTATGTGCGATGTGTATCACTTTCCAAAAGAAGGTTTATAAGTGAGTGGGAAGGATTTTTAACTCAAGCTTTTGCATCTCTTCAATGGTGGGCTTTGCCGGTGGGCTAACCCAATTTTTCAAATCCAGATCTAACTTTTTTGGGTTCTTTGAAGTATCTTCACCACCTCCAGGTAGGTTACAGATTTCTTATCTTTAGACGAGTCTATATAGGATATGTTTACTGTAAACGGAAAGTAATCAAGATAGTTCTTTGGTTGGATCCTTTATACTAGCTTATATTCTATATTTTTTCTTTGTTTCTTCTATATTATCTATATCATTGCACGTAGACGCAATAGATTGTAACTCTTGACCTTAGGCATGAAATATTGGGTAGTTGTGAACTATAACTAATTTTCATGTTCTATGTTGGCTTATCTAGTCCACTATGGCTATTCTAAAGTATTTCTGGACTTAGTTGTATATTGTGAGAATACATTTGGATCTCGATACATAAAATTTGTAAAAGGAATATGGTTACAAAGGTTACACCTGAGAAATGAGTAAATGACTAACTAAACTGGAACTTTTGTCAGATTTTAACCTAAAAAGAGTTCTCTAGCAATATTTATACTTTTCACTACCAACAATGTTGGTATGGAACTATTTTCATAAATAATTAAAACTATCTTGAACATTATCATAACATGGCACTTGACTTAAATTTGACCTGAGGGCCAGCTCAAGCATCACCTCAAACCCCTGATACTAGTTACTTGATTATGATGATAGGCATGTGGGAGGTTGTTCCCTCCATGGGCCTTGCCACCTAAGTCTCTTTGTGGAGCCTAGAGGAGGGATATACTAGGTTGTAGTGGTATACAAGTGATGTCTCCCTTGGGTCCTACCTACCAAGCCTCGAGTCAGGAGAGGAACATGAAGGTTTATGGATTTATTTTCTCAGCACCCCCTTGAATTTCATATATATTTGTGCTTTTTTGTGTCTTTCTGTCTTATAAGGGGAGCCAATTAGGTCCTTAGTTGATTGGTTGTACCTACTGGTGTGATGGGCGCCCAGTCAGGTTATGGTTGCTTTTATTTTTACCTGAGTGTACCCTCTGATCTCATAGGAGACCAGTTGGGGTTTTTATATTCTTACCTTACTCCTACTTTCGTTACTGTTATTGATATATGTCACTTTATATTAATAATTACAAACCTTTTCTATATGATCGTTGTATGTGTTGTATATTACGGTCTAGTTTGGGTACTTTCTTCTACATGCCTTATTTACCTTGCAATTGTGCTGGATATCTAGGTATGTGTCCTCGTTTCCCTTGGCATTATTGCTAGCTTTAGTAGGTATTCTCCTAATGTTCGTTGTAGTTGTGGAAGTAGGTTAGCTTGCTAGTGTTATACTTTATCTCTTGTTGGTGGCTGGTTTTCATTTTATTTTATTGTATCTAGTCTTACCTCGCTCCTTCGCTATGGTACTTGTATTACCCTCTTATTTCTGATATTGCTCTTTACCTTATTATATCTTACTTGCATCCTGTCATCCTATGATGCCTACTGGGTACCCGTTTCTTAGTATGCATACTATACTTCTGCAGATCCTACTACGATCCATTATAGAGGACGTTGATTGTGCCTGCTAGTTTTTGGTATTTCGGCAGACTATGTTGAGCTATTGCCGTCCAGGATGACTCTTCTCCACCTGCAGCTTCTCTATCTTTATTTTGATTTTGGAAGAATACTTTGTACTTTTATTTATTTTGGTTTTTCTTTTGTATTATTATATATTATGAATTTTAGATTCTTCTGACGCCACTGATACTAGGTCTTGGGATGTTGTTTGGGTTCCATTGTATATATGTATATCTTTTCTTCTTCTCTTTTCTTGTACTTGGGTTGGTTATTCTTGGTTATGGCCCGTTGGTTGTCATTCCGAATAATGGAATAGACTTTCTTATAGGAGGAATTTTATAAGCGCCATCATGACCGAGTCTGGATCATGATACAAAACTTTGGGGATAATGCTTGAAGTATTCATGAAAATATGTTCACCTTTGTGACTTTAAAAGTAATGTCCTTATCAGTGCACTTTTGGAATAATAAAAAAAAAGTCTACGTTGGTTGTTCTTGATCTCTCTTTCACAATTAAGACATAATTTTGTATTTTTTTTAACTGTGAAAGAAAAATCTCTCTTTCACAATTAAGACATAATTTTGTATTTTTTTCTAACTGTGAAAGCAAAAAGTGATCAGCTTTATGTGATTTTAAAATCATTGCACATTGATAAGCAATGAAAACTTTTTACATAGACTTTAAGTTGAAGGGCCACATCTTGCAAGTTAAAAGGAAAAGATCATTTCTGGTGGCCAAAAAAAATATTTTGATTTGAACTTTGAACCAAAATATTAACTTTATTTTGGTAAAATAATCAAAATGTTTATATTCATGTTGACATGATTTTGAAATGGGGAGGTAATCTCAACCAACTCACCAGATTTCCTCCTTCCAAATTCACTATAATTTTCCTCGTACAGAGAAGTAGAATATAAAAACTTATTCGAATGAATTTAGTTGTTAAGTTTCCTCCTCACCTGATTCTATAGAATCCAAAAAAACAGGCCACCTTCATATCAAAAAAACTTAATCTTAGGTAACTCTCAAATTCCTTTGGCAATCTGCTACTTTTTTTTTCATCACACAGATTCGTGCGCCTATGAATTCATACCACACTATAGAAAAATTAAACTCACAAGTTGTTTTTCTTTTTAAACTAAAAACAAAGAATAGTAACTTAATAGGGATTTGCAACCAAACTCCCTCCTGTGTAGCAATAAAAAAAATTCAACTTCAAGTTTTGTTGTTTTCGATTTTTCAAGCTTGTTGTGAATATGTGAATTCAAATTTCACTATCAAGCCGTTTGATTCTTTTTTTAACTCAACAATAAGGAATTGTATATTAACAAAAATTTACATCCCAAATTCCTCCAGTGTCTGCAATAGTTAATTTTGTTTATTTCAACTTCAAACTTTTCTATTTTCCATTTCTCATTCTTGAGTTTTCAGCAAGGTAACCTCTCTTTTTTTTTTAGGAAAACATTGTGCAATCTCTATTTTCTAACAATGCCAATGTATTTGAGTGACTGATACGCCATACCTTTGCCTCGAGATCATGGATAAATTCTCACCTTAAAAGTTCATCCTTCGGTGATTGGCACCTTTTTTGTTATTAAAAAAACTATTGGACACTACCCTATATCTTAAAGATTGATCAACAATGGAAACTGAATGGCATGGATAACTTCTAGGGAAAATTCAAGATTGAGAATGTTCTCCTTTTGAAATCTTCCACTCATTAAAATATTATTGTTTGCGATGAAAGCCTTAGTAATTGATGTGTTCCTTTGTTCGAACTTAGTGAAGTTTGCTATACATTTGGCTATTGGGAGCGGGTAGAAGAAATGTTGCAGCAAGGAGACTTTGGACTGTATCAAGAATTATGATGCAATTTTTATTTTGATGTTCATGTATGACCATACTAAGAATGTGGTTCAGGCCTTTTGTGATAATTGGTGTCTATCTACAAATACAATTTCTACTTTCATCGGAGAGTTATCAATATCTTTATGGGACTTAAGAACTACTGAGGTTCATAGATCTTTTTATGATGAAGTTATACCCTCGATCAAGGAGTTGACACAAATAGATGAACAAGGGAAACCTTTTCTCTCTAGAAGATGCTCATATTTATTTTTGGCATTCTAAGAACTTCCAAAAGGTGTAACAGATGATATCTCTTTTTGTGATTGGATGAAATTTCGGTTTCATAGTAAAAATGTTACATTAAGTCATCACCAAAGTCTTGTAAGAGGCGTAACAATCTAAGAATGAATCATGACTCTTTAGGGGACATTTACATGAGTTTTTTACCATTAACTGAAGAAGTGAATGCCCCTTTCATAGAGCTTAACATAGAGGAATCGAATGGAGAAGAGACTTATTTGGCAGCTCTCCTTGTTTATTGTCTTTGCAAATTTATGCTTCCCAAAAAGAAGGTTGATTGTATTTGTTCTACTTTTTTCAAAGTTTCAATCTTGATGGATCAGGGAGAAAAAATATTGGTGATTATGGTCTTTTCAAACATCTATCGCGGCCTTAGAGAGATGTCTACCTCTTCAATCTTGAGTTCCTGTAGCGCGCTACTTCCTATTTATTATGTATACTGATGGATAGTTAAGTATTTTGAAACTTATTACCATATTTTCCGTCCACGGCGAGGAGTGGAAATATGACAGATTTTTTGAATAAAGATGATAGAAAAAATTTAACCTTATTAAAGCTCACAAGTTATTTCAACAAGGAAATGTGAATAACATTCACCATTTGGCCCTGCTATAGGGAAAATATTTGCATATTGATGATAGTGGAAAATTATTCAATTTCTGGAGTAATTTCCTGATAGGTATTAGTTTAAGTTTCATCACTATGAGGCATAATAATGATCTGATTGTGGAACGTTATAGTCCTCACCAATTTATCCAAAAATTTGGACCTCTTCAAGATATGTAAGAAGAAAAAGGAGTTAACCATCTTCACTAAACTCCCAAGGCAAAAATTATGTCCACTTATAAGGCGATTGACGTTGCTCACAAAAGAAAGAAGCTTTCCAGCTCGTCAGACAAGGGCATTAAGAACTCACAAAGCATCATACAATTTTTCAGAGGCACGTCTAGACCATTAGTTTCACTAAATGGAGCTGGTTTCACTAGTGAAAATCTAGTTCAAACTAAACCAAAGTTATTCAAGAACAACACTGGAAGAGTCTCTAAGAAAGATCCTAAGGATTTAGTTGATCAATATTGTGAGCTTGTTGATTTGGATTCTATTAGACTTGACAATGTGCTCTTTGAGGATGGTGCCACTGGTTCAACAATGTCATTGACTGAATTATCGCAATAATTAAAGTTTATTTCCTTAATATTTTTCCTCACCTGCTTATTTACTTAGCTATTAAATCAATTTTTTTATTTTTTTAGTTGGGTCTTGGTGACGTTTCTAGTGATATATTTGGCGATGATATGTTTTAGGATTGTATTACATGCCCGAATATCTCCAATATGTTGAAGAGTTCTCACTTTTCACTTGACGACATCAAGGAACAAGCCATAGATGACAAATCCATCAACAAAGTTTACCGCTTCTCTTTCAAAAAAATTGGATATTTCCCAACCTTCGTAGCATGTTGCTTATAATTTTAAATCACAAAAGGCTATTTCTCACTTCAAACATTCTTATGTCTCTGTGATATCATGTACTTTTGTGAATGTATTGCACAATTCTCTACTGAGTCCTCAAAAACCATCAAGAAGTTGAAGAACTGCATTATCTTAATTCGATTCAAGAGGTTAATATCGTTGGCTTTCTCCTTTGGAGGTTCTGATTGAAGATTTCTTGATGAAATATGGAGATTATGATGTTGTGAGGTTGTCTACATATTAAACGATAACTAAATATTCTCACCAATAGCTAATTTGTGGTGCTTAACAATACCTTCATGCTACATGAGGAAAAGATCAAGGTGGACTAGAATCTATGCGAGCTCCAAATAATTTTTTCAAGGACTGTATAAGAGTTAGAATCCTTAACTACTAAGAAGAAAAAGACCGAGACACTTATTGAGGAACACAAAAAGAAATTGTCCAAAAATTACGAGAATCACCGCCACTGAAGACGAGATTCACGCCATTGAGAAAAATAGTATATTATCTGAAATGGAGATAGAAGAACTAGCAAAACTCAAGGAGGACGTTGAGACAAGTCGCCAACAGATTCTTAGCTTTAAGCTTCTACTGTAATTTTTAACTCTATATATGAGTATTCTCCCCTTATTTGGTTTTTTTTTTTACATGAACATTATCACGATTTGATGAATGTCCTCCATTGACAATAAAAGTGATTTTT
>JBDJHY010614958.1:0-16330 GCA_039654485.1 Withania somnifera | reverse complement strand
ACGAGTCTAACTTTATAACTTATACTAAGTTTTGGACTGGGCCCAAAATTGGGCCTAAAATGGGCATACAGGGTCCGCTCGTCGGAACTAAAAATAAACTTTTCCACGGGCTTCCCAACATTACTAGGAAGCCGCACTCCAAAATTTAGCACAATTTGAGTAAGGGAAGGTCATTGAAAAACCCGGAGAGTATTGATATTAATTGGGTTAAAGATCCGATCTTTATGGAATTGTACGTTAAATTCGAAAAAGAAAACGTTACTACGATGTATAATAATCCTAAAGAGCAAGTATTTACCACATAACTTCAGATTAATTGAAGGAATAAAAAATCATGACTAACGCATTAATGGAGGAAAAACTCTAATTATTATGAAAATCAACGGATGAAATTACTTACTGAAGATGAGGATGGCGTTTGAGACCTTCAAGAAACTTTTTTATGGAGTTTGGGGAAGTTTCCAAGATAATTCACACCAAAATTAGAGAGAAAATGAGGGAAAAAGTTGGGTAAATAATACCCAAAATGGGTAAAAACTGAAGAAAAAGAACCTTACCTACCAATTAATCGGAACAAAATTGCCGATAAATCAGGAGCCCTAACACTGGAAGGCACTGATTTATTATACAATTATCTAATTTATCAGCATATCCTATTAATTGACAACATGTCCGATTTATCAGCCCTTGCCAATAAGTCGGTCAAAGCTGCAACAATCAAAGACAATAATTTTTGATATTTCAACCAGGCTTTCGAAATTGAAACGAACTCCAAATTTGACAAATCTAATATGTATTTTATGTGAAAAACACATCTTTAACTCAATGGAATCGACAAAATTGACATCGGAGGTCGTTTGGGAGAAAATAATCCCCAACTAAGACTTAGCCTAAACTATAAAATTTTTAACTTTCCACATAACAACTCAAATCGAGAACGAATACCTTGGGAAGCGTACCAAGGTTCAAACTAGCCTAAATTCACCATTTTAGAGCTACTAGAAGCATTAGAATTTTGATCTGACACTCCGAACATAAAAATACCACCCAAGCTCCAAATTAGACCTTAAACTTGTCTAAAATCTACAAATGCGCATAAATTGCAAACGAAAACTCTGAAAAACAAACTTAAGCTCAATCTTTCCTTAATTTGGAATTCCGTAGCTAACGAAACTGTCAAAATTTAATTTCGAACTCATCTTGAAGGTGAGTTGACTTTGGTCAATGAGTAATTAGTTTTAGGCTCTAAAATAGGCAATTTGAGATATTTCTCAACCAAGCCACCAGTGACCCAACCTACCAGTCCCAACAAGTCATATATGACTTGGGAAAACTATTAAAACTCTCTAGAATGAAAAACGTCATGTATTTCTCCTAAAGGACCATTAGGAACATTACAACATCCACTACTTAAAGGAATTTAGTCCCCGAAAGTCAAAAACAGAGGACAAATGAGTGAAGAGAGACTCCAACCAAGGAGACAAAACCTCAGCATAAGCATCCACAACAACTCCACCAGCCATAAACCACGCATTTAAGTTAACCAAAATCCCCCTAAAGATCAAACACCAATACTTTCAACCAAAACTTCCCAAAAGGATCACAAGTTATCTCGAGACTAAAACCAAAGCCAAAATCAATCACTATTCTATCAACACCCTAACATCGACCAACAACAAACAGCCACACAGCGAGGAGACGAAGTTGAGAGAACCTCCACACGAAGGTTGAAGAACAGACCCACTCTATGAGTTTTTGAGTACAACTATCCTTCCAACTTCTCACCAACCCCAATAATTAGCCTTGTCACAACAATTCTAAGTGATAATGTCGAAGATCTATGCTCCCATAAACCAACTCAAGCTTAATATATTGAACACCTTAGCAGCACCCACTATGCTGCCATACCCAGTGAGACTACAACTCTCTATGATATCATAATAACTGACCAAGTACCACAAAACCAATTCTCACAAGATACAGCAACGCCATACTTAAATTATGGGGAAGATACCCTGATGGAACAAAAACATTCTACCAGACCAACACGATCACCTTCGAAGCAATGAAACTCAGACTACTAGCATTTGTTACAAATATGTATCAACTCTCACTATGGAAACTACTCTACTAAGTTTCAATGCGCAATAATAGACCGCTAACCACGTCTATAACTAAATTACACACAATAGGGGTAGAGCTCACAATAAGAGATCCGCACGATACTCGACATCAAATCTCTATCACATCAAATCTCAGAAATCAAATCTATGAACCTACCAACCAATCGTGACTACAACATACCAAATATCTAGAAAGCCACTCAACACTCTTTTATCAAGAAAAAATTCCCATCACAACCCATGAAACTCAAACACCACATACCTTTCTAGTTTACGCTAGGACATTCCTGCATCCACGGCTAACAATCAACCCTGAGCCTCTACCACTCAATCTCAAACTCACCTTGGATTCTAACACAATGCGTGAACCTACCCTTGAGATGCCATATGTACATCTTGCAACTCAACCTTACCCAACTCGAAGAATCAGCTCACCAATCCCAACTGTTAAGTAACCATGATGACATCCTAACTCAAGGAAAACATGAACATCACCAATCAACGAAACCCAACTTCCACGATGACCCTGCTAATCATCTTATACCCTAGTACCTAGAAGCACAACACATCGAAACCTATCCTTTTATCCATACTAGGCTAACCCGTAAATCAAGCACGGTCAGTCTGTACTAACAAAAGGCATCCAACATACCATATCAAAGCATAAATAATCCTTGGTGCACCAATATCTGCACTTGATTCAATTTACCTTAGAATATCTCACACAATTGGCTACCAAAAAAGTATTACCATAAACATAAATCTAGTACGAACCCTCACAAATCGATGCACTGACACTAGGAATATAGTGCAAAACCAACCTCCTACGTGGAAAGCTTACCAAGGATAAGAAAACACTGACATGTTAAGCAGAAGGACTCCCTATCCAAAAGTTTCTAGAGACAAAGCAGCAGCACCACAATAAAACAATCCCAACAATCATAAGGCACCCTAGTCGCCTACAAAAGCTAGATTTAGCCAAGAAATCACACTAGTTTTGAACTACACAACCATACTATAATGATCATATCAACACCCCCTGATTCGGTACTTACCATGGACTCCCATCTATAAACCTATAAAGATGAAAACACTCTGGAAACCTGAACCAATCGAGTTTAATATAAAATTTTTCACAAAACCTTAATATCACTAAATAGTCTAACTTAGAAACCACACTTTCCATACACTACTAAGGAAGAAACCCATTGTAAGAAGAACACACCGACACACTATTGATCAAAACTCTGCATCGACACCATGAGTACCAGACTCTCCAAACCAAAGAAGCTCAGTTGAAGCTAAGACAGTAATAAAAAGGGGTAGGAAAATAATTGAGATGCGGCTCAAAATAAATAATTGGGAACAACTCATGCTCAGGTGGGTGGTCAGGTGGGTTGATTAAAGCAACTCCTACAATAAAACATAAATACTAAACGAATAGAAACATCGATTCTAACATCACAAACAAATACAAGTTATGTCTAGTATCAAGGGGATTACTGGAACACACTCTCGGTGACTACCAAAACTCATTTATATATCCAACGATCTAACAAGTGTGGTAAAGACCTCGATCTTGGCGTGATTGCTGAGAACTGTATAGAGAACAAGGGTAACCTACCCATACCAGGAGATACGATACTACTACCCATGAAATAATTCGGATATCAATGAACCTCCTTAATGAAATAATACCATGCCTAGCATCAATATTCTATAACAAAGCTCAAGCCTCTCAGTAAGCTACCCAATTGGATCTAGCATCGAAATCCACTACTAAAAGAATTTCGATATAAGGCCACAAAAAATAGTTATTAGTTTATGGCCTATTAGCTAATATCAGCATAAAGGGGCAAATAACATAAATAGATAGGCATCAAGAATCACCAAGGTAGACCAAAGGGTTATTAAGACCAAAGGGTTACCAAAATCAGTCAAATAAAACCTAGACTAGATAACAGTAATGTAAAATCAAACCTGAGATCGTCACCTCTGTCACTGTTGTAGTCAAGATAACAATAGGCATAGCCTGTTCACGAATAACCAGACACCAACCCTAACCACCTAGTTCACCATGTTGAGCATTACCTGAGGCATTCATCCCTTAATAAGGAACACCTCTAATTAGTGGAAGCATTGAATCAGGAACACCCTGAATAAAAGACCAAACCACACTGTGCTGGGGGCACTCTCTATCGCGGTGACCTACCACTCTACACTCAAAGTACATCAGCTCATGGGGACAATCCCTGGTATGATGGAGAGAACTGGCACAACTAAAGCACCGCCCTAATAGATTAAGCTGACTAAGGATTCCCAACCGACTAAGTATTCCCTTCCTACTAACATAGTTATCCCAACCTAGAGTCACAGGAAGAATACTACCTACAATCTACTCTGAACACTAAACCCAAACATCTGTCTGAACCTCAACTGAAGCTTGTGTTACGGTCTAAATTACTAGCGATGCTACATGAATTGGTGGTGACGAAGTCTGAGCATCAGAAAACACTGCTGAGCTGAATCCCATGACAAGGTATCAGTAGCACCATCTAACTGAGCAAGATACAAAGCAGGCTAAAGACTACCCCATCGGGGGAAAGATCTTCCATAATGACCCACGTTGCTGTACTTAAAACATGGCCCTGGTACCTTACTCTTAGGAGAACTACGACTAGGACCCTATTGGCCACCATGGCTGGAAGATTTAGTACCTCGACTACTCACTCCATATGCCTCCTAGGACAATCCTTCCATAAATTTTATATGGGCAAACACCTGAGCAACAGAATGGTCTGCCTTTATTAAGGGCTACACCCTTAGAAGAAGAGGCAAAATCAAAACATCCGTAAATCTCTGTGGTCTATACCATACAGTAGGGAAAGCTATAGCAGTATGCCCAAACATTTCATAAAAATGGACCTCATACTCAGCGACCGACTCAGCGACCAACATCTATCCCTGCTGCATGAACCTAAACTCCTTCCTCCCCGATGAACCATTACCTATACCGGGAGATACATCCACTGATGCTCCTCCCCTGACTATGCTCAAAATCTCAAGAAAAAATCTCTACAGAACTGGCCATATAAGCAGTAAGTCCCGATGTAACACTACCGTAACTAAGCAGTAAAGCAAAAAAATAATAAATAAATTAAACACAGAATTAACACTCAATATAGGCCTTAATCTCAGTCAGGGTATACTAAAGAAGACAAAAGTGGAAAAGTAAATACACTCACATGAAGTAAGCACTTCTGTGTACGTTTCTCCTTCGATACCCGTAGGTTCAGAAGGCAGAATCCATGGAACGCTACCCTAAATATTCCCATTATATCTCTCCATCGTCCTATACCTCCACTCTGTATCGTCGAAGCCCAGAGGCAAGATCCATGGAGGTACACTCACCATGTACAATCTCTAACATCATCATAACCTCACATCCTAAATCATAGAGCCTCAAGGGTCTCATAGTCCGGTAACCAATTTCTCATATCATTAATATCATCAAGCTGTACTCAGCAAGTGATGGTGCATAATGCCTCAATATAACATTATCACTGATTTCCTCAATAGATCAGGTATCATGAAGTCTCCACAACCAGCAAGTGTGATAAGTGTCAAAAAGTTATACTCACTGCCATAAGATGACGAACCCAAGTACCAGCAGTTGTACTCACTATCTAATAGAGTCGGTCTTATGTCCTAGCATTAATTAGTCAAATGAGAATTCCCGATGCTAGGATGTAAACCCTAGGTTAAAAAAGATAAAAATAATATTATCGGGTGTTCGATACAATGTCGATCTAAAACAGTTAAATGGTTATTAATTATATTGTTATTATTAGAATATTCAAATTTATTAGTTTATATCATTATGCTTCATTATTACTAACATCAGTCTCTAGCCTCCTTGGATCAATAATCTTGTGGTGATACTAGCCTAGCCCCAATGCACTCTCATCGGAGCCTATGGAACAACCTCTCATTTAATGCATGTATAGAATATCCACAAGTATTTATACATGAAATAACAACCATCTATCCCCGAAAAAGTATCAATGGGAAAATCTTAAGTCACAGGCACCATATAATGTTAGATGCCTAAGTATGTACCAGACAAGGAAAGGGATGAAAGAACGGTAGAGGATCACAATAACCACCTAGCTACCGAACCTAAGGATGCTATTTAGTACAACTATTAAAGAAATAAAATAAGAGATAGCCCCATAGAGACAACCTGTTATCCGATGATAAAGCGCAGTAAGCTCATGAATATTACTCCGACTAATATCATACAAATTTCAATTGCTATAAAACTTGTGAAATAGGATTCCATATGTCAATATGAGTCTAACGATATAAATTATACTAAGTTTCGGACTGGGCTAAAATGGTCATGTGGGGTCTTCTCGTCGGAACTAAAAATAAACATCATCACGGGGTTCCCAATGTTACTAGGAACCCTTACTGGAAAATTGAGCACAATTAGAGTAAGGAAAGACCCTTGAATAGCCTAAAGAAGATTTAGTACTAATTGGGCTAAAGATCTTATCTTTATGGAATTATACGTTGAATTCAAAAAAAGAAATATTACTATGATGTATAATAATCCAAAAGAGCAAGGATTTACCATATAACTTTGCATATAATTGAAGGAATTAATAAATCATGACTAGGGCATTAATGGAGGAAAAGCTCTAATTATTATGATATTTATTGGATGAAATTACTTACCGAATGTGAGGATGACATTTGAGATGGGAACTTTTCTATGGAGTTTGGTGAAGTTTCAAAGACAATTCGCACAAATATTAGAGATAAAAAAGGAAAATTTGGGAAATAATACCCAAAAAAGGGTGAAAACTGAAAAAGACCCTCAGGTACCAATTTATTGGACCAAAAGTGTCGATCCCGGTATCCTTGACACTGGCAGGCACAATTTATCGAACGATTGACTGATTTATAAACACCTACTAATTTATTGGTAAATTGGTCAAATTTATTTGTAGGATGTCCAATTTATCGGTCCCTATCGTTAAATCGGTACTTTAACCCGATAAATAGGCCAAAGTTGCACCAGTCAAAAATAGCAATATCTAAAATACTAACCGGGCTTTCAGAATTAAAATAGAGTCTAAATTTGACAAACCCAAAATGTAATTTATGTGAAAAACACATTTTGGACTCAAAAAATTGATGAAATTGACCTCGGAGGTCGTTAGAGCTAAAATGACTCCCAACCAAGACTTAGCCAAAGCTAGAAAATTTTCAACTTTCCACATAACAACTCAAATCGAGCACAAACACCTTTGAAGTACCAAGGGTCAAACTATCCAAAATTCACCATTTCAAAAATGATGGAAGCATCAAAATTTCGATCCAACACTTCAAACATCAAAATACCATACAAGCTCCAAATTAGGCCTTAAACTTAACTAAAATCCACATATGCGCATAAATTACAAACACAAACTTAAGGTCAATCTTGACTTTGTCTGGAATTTCAAAGCTAATGAAACTGACAAAATTTAATTTCAAGCTCGTCTTGAAGGAAAGTTGACTTTTGTTAATGAGTACTTAGTTTTTATGCTCTAAACAAGAAATTTAAGATATTTCTCAATTGTTCCTCCAGCAAACCGAACTACTGAGCCTAGCAAGTTATAAATAACTTCGGTCAACTACTGAAATGCTCTAGAATGCAAAAAGTCACGTATTCCTCATAAATGACCATGAGGGTCATTACATTAGTAAGTGTATGGATGATTGCATTATATGGTTAGTATCTCTTTCATTGAATATAGAGATTGATAAGCCTGAGGTATAAGGAGTAATGTTCTTGTGGATTTAGTGTATGGTATTAATCTCCTATACTGGCATGATTTCATTTTAGATAGTACCATATACCTACAGGGTTTTGCTCAAACAGAGAAAGTCCTGCAGCCCTAATCAGTCCTCATAAGTCTTGAGTAGTATGTCTCGAAGAGAAATTAAAGTCACAGCTATTGAATTATAATAGTTCATGAGGATATCATATTGGGGAAATAGAGTTAGCCTTAAAAGATAGCAGGTATTGAATAAAGAATAGTAGTTTTATTCTTTGTTCCCACCTTGGTTTGTCATGTTCCATGTTAAGCAGTTCCTGATAGTCCAACAAATCAGTCCAGAAATCAGACAGAAAGACTTAGAAATCTCTCTTATTTTACCCTAGTTTTAGTTCCCCAATTTCATGTCTATGACCATTCCATCTATTTACTTTGGTGTAAACATGTTATATGAATTATAGCAGAGTTCTTACACCTAGATAAGTTAGTTCTATCCATAGTATATGCTCAATTACAGAAATTAGTTACAAGTTAAGGGATTACTATCTTTTGATCACAGGCCAGATGGATAAGGTGTTAAGATTGAGTTAATAGTTTTTATCTTAAAGTGTCTCTGTGACTCGGGTTCTTGATCCTTTCCCTTAAAGTATCATTAAGTTCCTTATAGAAAAGGTGTATACGGTAATGAAGTCCACCTTGTAAAATTGAGTATATGATCTCATGCCTTCATAATACTCATGTAATATCTTCCACTATTAACTCATGCTTTTACATTCCTTCGCAACTAAATAAAGTCTTTCATAATCGTAAAACTCAGTTTACAAGTATAAGAACAGATAGTTTATGATAGTATGTTTAGATTCAGCTAAGCTTAACTAGTTGTTTTCAGTTATATAAGCTGCTTGCATCCATGCCTCATACTCATCCAAACCTTAGTAGTCATACAAGTCTTCATACAATACCATGCTCCATCTCAGCTTAGATTAAGTCTTAGTCCATGTATTCTGGAAGAGTCATAAAGTTACATCTAATTTATTTATATCATTTAGCATCCTATTCATGTCTAATTCGATAAGTAAGTGTCACGTACATGATCAACACTAATATGTCAGCCTTATCATATTTCGTTGTATGTATACTCATATCACGATATTCATTTTCAATCATGCTTAGTTCCAGCTTATTGCAGTGTATCGGGTAGGTCAAGTTCAAGCACCATATCAAGTCTCATCTCTTAGTTCTTCTCATGTCCCAACTTATCCTTCATTCGAGAATGAATGATCCCAATGAGGAGATAATGTAACACCCTAAATTTGAGCCAGCACTTAAACCGTTCTTTGTTTGCACATTAAGTTTGTATCCTATGAGTTTCCACCTGATCCTATGTTATAAAATTCTTACTAAAGTTTGTAATTAGTGTTTGGTATCACCTTGAAATGTCATCTAGAGTTCGAATCATTATTTTCATATGGCTTAACTTGAACCTTAAGCCTTAATGTGAGCCTAAATAGTTTTATCCCTCCTAAAGAGTTATGGTGTTTGATTTGCATATTTGTGAAACCCTCAAAGTCTACTTTCCTATGTAATAAACCACGTGAAATTTAGAGTTTGGAGTAGAAAGTAATTACCCTTTCTTTAAGGCTTTGTAGTATCTCTATGATTTCTTAAAATTCTAGAGTTTATTGATGTTTTAGAGGGGTGAAAGGGTTTTGTTTTTACACTAGCGAAGGCTTGGTAATGGTTGGGGATAAATTCCATATATTTATAAATGATTTATATTCTTATCAACCTCCAAACATGTAAAGGTAGGAAGCTTGGAGAAATGGCAAAAGTTACATGTAAATGTGGAACCCACCATGTCATGGATGGGAGATTGGGGTTAAACCTACCATATCATGTTTGGGAGATTGGAGATGCACCCACCGTGTCACGTTTGGGAAGTTAGGGCTTCACCCACTATATCACGTTAAAGCAAAACTTTGTTCAATTCTTCCTCTTTTTTGCAAAGTCATTTCCAACATTTTCCTTTTTTAATAATCAAACCACATCGTTTTGGCATATTTTAAGTGAGTAAATTACATAAAAATTATTGTATTTCTTAAACTATACTTTTTCCATACACTTAACCAAATAACCAAATAAAAACCTTCTAACACATCCCATTATCAGAAAACAAGAAGAGGAAAAGAAAAAAAGAAAGAAAAAGTAGTGTAGTTCTTCCTTCAACCTAGGGTTTTAAGTCTTCAAGATCCTTCAAGAATTCACGTAGGGATTTCACTCTTATACATGTATGGGGGTATTCAATGAAAGTCCCTTTCACTCTCATGCCCAAAAATCTCAGTAAAGATTTATAATTTTTCAATTTAGGGTTCAAAATCCATAGTTTACGAATCTCAATTAAATTGATTTCATGCTTTCAATTATGCAAAAAAAAATATGTTTTATGAATATTATAATGATTATCACATGATTTATATAATTCCGCATCACTATAAAGACTAATTATATTCTCAAGATTTTAAATAGATTTATAAAAATATTTCAGAAAGAATTTGCAAGTTTATTTTGAATTATTACAGCATGATTTATGCACATACCATGATCATAACATGAACTATTGAACTACTGTTGAAAGTGAGTGAAAATGACTTACCTTCAGCTTCTGATTTATAAAATACAGAAAAAACAGACAAACAAGAAATCTAAGGAGCTCTAGGTCATTCATGAATTAAAATATGGTCATGCCCTTTTTAGAAACTTTTTCAAGACAATGAGCTTTGTATTTTTGGAGAATTATTTACCACCGAGAAGATTAGCTCAATCTATTAGTAAGGTTGTGTTAGTCTAAAATCGGGTTTGCCAACTTAGGTTATTTATAATTTCTGGTTAAGGATCCTTAGCTTAGACTTTACATCTTAGTCCTAGTCATGGCGGGTTAGGGAGGTCTCTTTCCAATGTGGTTTTACAGAATTACTGGACCTTTGTCGATGTGGGATCAGTACACCAAATCTACGTAGCTCATACTGTAGTTTTTGTCGGTTAATAGAAATTTTCAACTTCATGACTAAGATTTTTAGACTAAAATAAATGCATTGGCCTAAACTTACATGTTTCGTGTTTATGATTTCAAAACAAGAAACAAGGTTTGTACTTTCTAGCCTACTAAACTGTTTGGGTCATTCCATTAATTTTTACCCTCCATCTTTATGATATTTATCATGTTTATGCAACACTCATATACCAGTATATTTGATGTACTAACCTATTTTGGTTGCATGTTATCATTACTAAGATGCAGATTTTTCAGTCAATCCTCATGATTAGTAGAGCTTATATTTGAGGCAGTTTTGGTGAGTCCACACATGCCGAGGACCAGAGCTGGTCCTCCCTTACTTTATTCCCTTTTGTTTTATTATGTTGAGAGATGATTAGGGGATTGTCCCAATAGTTTTCCCTAGTAATAGTAGAGGTTTCGGACATGGAGTTAGTGTTAGTAGTTCTTATGTCTTGCCTATCTCGAGGCTTACACACGGTGTTATCTAAACTTAATCATCTTTATGATACCTTTAATAGTTTCTTTACTTATATTAGAATGTATCCTCTATATGTTATATTACAATGTTTCCTCTATACTTTAATTTCAGATTCAAAGATTCAATCGCGAGTCCGCAAATGAAAATTTGAAATTGTGTTTGAAAATCATATGATGCATAACTTAAGGAGTTAAAATATTAAATTTCATCAACTGTGGAGTTGAAATTGACCTTTAAAATCTTAAAATATCATCTCTTAACCTTAGTCAAAAAATATCAAATTTCATGTTCATACATGGTCTAAAACGATAAAATAATTAATAATTCGATAAATTTATGCCAAAATTAATTTACACATTATATAAAAACTTAAAACTCTAAAAATCAATGAAATTTCATCACAAATTGATCTTCAAATTAAAAATATTTAATTTCTTATTTTTGAGGTTTCAAATCTCAGCTTTGTATTAAAAAAATCACAAAATACAGTATATGTTCTTTAAAAATGAGAAAATAAACTTAGAATCACATACCCAATATCTATACAAAAATATACATCAATAATCACCGCAGTCGGAGTTTCCTAACTACAAAAATATTGAAAATATTAAAGCCTTGAAATCTGTCTTTTTAAATCACTGGACACTTTTCGTGGAAAGTTTTTTGCTATTGTAGAAAAAGAGCTTGCAATGCGTGTCTTTTCATGATGACTTTTTGAGGTCAGGATAAAAGAGTTAATGATCGTGACTCTTGCATCAACAATAACTATTCGCACTAAATTGACCATATTTGTTTCATAGGGATTCAAAATATAATATTCTTTTTGCGTTGTTTCTAAAATTTTGATAAGAGGAAGATCAAAATTATAAATTAATAGAAGAAAAAGGATATGGACTCGTGTTAGTAGGAAATCCAACTTTATTTTCATTATACTTATTTCCATCTTATTTAGTTAGTACAGATCCAACGATATCATCTAAACAAAAAATGAGGTCATTTTATTTAGGTGGTACTATTAAAACTCCACAATAAAAATATTCTAAATTTCTAACAAGTACTATAAACTCACCTGAGATCTCTCAAATATAAATTAATACTTAAATCATTGTCAAATACATTCTGGACCCATTGAAATCATCAAAATACCCCGATAAGATCATCTTGACCGAATGGTGATTGAAGTCAACCCTTATCTTAGAAATCTTTAAATTTTAAATAATAATTCACAACCCATCCAAAGGTCCCCAAAAAATGAATCAAGCCTTTAGATAGACTAAAATTTATCTTCCGGACCTAATAGTATTATTAAAATTTGAAGATGTGCTTTCTAACCTCGAATGTAGAGTTTTGTCAAATATTTTTAGTTTCAAATTTCAAAACTCATCGACCTGAAACAATAGTCCTACTAACATAATAATTATTTTCCAGAGCTGATAGAGCTGACAATACTAGCTTAGTTTCTACAGAAGTTGACTAAACTTTCAAAATTTTCTAAGTGAAAATTTTCATATTTTGTTGACCAACCACCTCTGGAGCCATATCACCTACCCCTACAGACTATAAATAGCATAAAGTAACTAAGAAAAAAGGGTAAAATAATTAAAACATATAAAAACAAAAAAAAAACCATGAGGTTTGTTACAATATTACTCTTAACTAACACTATTTGTTGGTCATTTTCATTTTAAAGTATTTTAATATTTTATTATATATTATATTAGTTGCTCTATTATGCTACATTTATCTTGATCATTATGTAGCATTTGTCAACCAACATTAGTAACAGTGTACTTTTATTAGTTAGTGGTGGTAGAATGTGTCCATTAGTCTTTTGTAAATAGTGGTGGTTTTGCATATATTGAATTATAAAAGAGGAGAAAAAAATATAAGAAGTGTGGGAAGATATTTTTAATGCTTGGTAGTAAAAGAGAGAATTGAGACAAACAAATTTTTTTAAGTCTTCAACTATATCACTATATAAAAGAGAGAAATATTATGTTGAAGGAAGATGATTTTTCTTATGGAGCTTTGGACTCTTCAACTAATTTAGAGTTGATTGAGTTGTATGACGTTGTCACACTGTTGTATATCCTGGAGGAGACAAGTCAAGAGTGATACTACCGAATCTGTGTAGATTATACCGCAATAGACTTGAATCTCTTTAAAGAGAACGAGACATCCGGCCTCAGCCCGAATATATATTTATTCAATTTTTTTTTTCAACTGTATTTATTATAACCTCTGATATATTACACCAACAATATCTAATAGTATGACATGAGGTGTTGAGGATCACAAGAACCCAATTTAAGTACAAATCAATAAAATAGCATGAACTGTGTTATAAGTAAATAGTATTAATATAATTGAACTAGTAATTTAAATTCAATAAATGTGAATTAATTAAAGGTCCAATTTCGTGGAAGGATGCTTGCAATAATTGTACATTGAAGGTTGGTTGTCTCAAGATACCACACTTTAGAAACTATAATGGATTTGTGGTCATACTGGAAAGTCCAATTTTTCATATAAAGCCTGTTCTTAAAGAAAACCAATAGCTTGCTCTCCACCTTGCAATCTTCTGTTGTGATTCACATGCATGTTACTAAACTATCATTTACTTGACCAGTGAAACTAAACTGAGATTGTTATTATTTCATATAAGACTTCGTTCTCATTTTTTTGAAATCAACGTAAGGCTATAGATAATTGGACATGGGAAGAAACACAAAATCCATATTTTCGCTTAATCCAGGTGGTGTAATTGACAGAAAGTGTACACAATTTTCATTTTTTTGATCTCCTGAAGACCTTTGTTCTTTTCCTGGCTTGCTTGTTGGACGATGAAGGTCAATGGGAAGAGGTCAGGTAACCGGGTATTGCGGTTAAAGCCTCTCAGACAAACATATCCTGCAACAATTAAGAAAAATGAGTTCAGTTGCATATATACTAAATCATATTCTGAAAATTCCTTAGGTGAGTCCACCTTGCAAATCCATTTTACACACAAACTATGATCTCACTTACATACAATTACATATGTAATTCTTTACCAGGGATGGATCTAGGGGGAGGGTGTTCACCCGAGCCAATCCCCCTCATCAAAAAATTCACTGTATATATAGGACATATTTTCATGTTTATGTATATATAAGAGTTTGGAATCTAACGAACAACATACAAAAGGCCAGCTCAACAGTCTTAATGCAGCCAAATTCACCCCCACGGACTGCATTATGCACATTTTTATTTTTCAAACCCTGAGGAGAATTTCGGAACCCCCACTGCTCTTAAACATATATGTTATACACACAAGATAATGTTTCTTAGTATATGATCCACGGGATCTGCATTTTCTGTTCTTAGTTAAATTTGTGGGAAAGTGCCACTAGTTCTCTTAAGAATGTTGAATCATGAAAAAGATAATGTTTTGAAATCAGTTCATACCTCTCCAGAAGCAATTCTGTACTTCTCTTGTCGACATCCCTGAATTCACACAAGACACTTAAGAATACAGAAGTTTCCAATTTATAACTTTTTTGGCTATTTAATCAACAGTTATTGTGTCTGTACCTCTAAATATTGCTCCGATGGAGGTGCCATCTTTCTTGGCAGATTCCATATCCATGCCCTTGGGACTTCAATTGGCTGTTGAGTGAACTCTTCATCTGCAAAAACCTGCGCAAATCACTTTATTAGTATTTCTCAAATAAATTAATTAGACTTTAGTCTTCAAAAGACAACCATATTATCATGAAATTATGAATAGAGAGTAAATATCATCTCATTTACTTGGAAGTATGTTCCATTAGTGGAAATCTTCCCTATTTGCTGTTCGATACGGAACCTGAGGATGATCTTATGACTTAGTATTTATTTGATGAATAACTTCCAAAAAAATTAGAATCTCAAAAGTTCTAGAACCATGAGGATATCCCAATCAAGGAGTAACCATTATGTCCTAAAACTTTTTCTCTCCAGAAGTGTCATATAAAGAGTCATATAACGCAGCAACCTTGTTTTGAGTTTCCTCGCAATTGCAGGATTCACACTTCGCAACCTTGTTTAGTGATAAATTTCAAAAGATCACCAACAACTATACTAATCAATTTACATTGCAATAATAAATTGCAGCTAATGAATCTAGAATAACCACCCGCAAAACAGAGCCCAAGGTGGTCCCCGGGATAATTCTCTGATGCTTAAGTTAGTCATGAGCTTTAGAAGAGTATATGAATATTCTTTGTAAATATTGTATTAGATAATTACTAGTAACAATCAGATAATTACTATTGATACTGTGGAATAACGGTAGTAATTAAAGGATTACTATTAATGTGTTTAAAGTGGCAACAACCACTGCAGAAGTTACTCCCTATTTACAACACCCACTAATGTGGTTGTGGGGTGCCTTCCTACTTTCTGGATTTTATATTTGTCTCCTCTAACGGCCACACTTGTGGGCGCTGTAAATAGGGAGTAACCTCCACAACCACATTAGTGGGTGCTGTAAATAGGGAGTAACTTCTGCAGTGGTTGTTGCCACTTTAAACACATTAATAGTAATCCCTTAATTACTACCGTTATTCCACAATATCAATAGTAATTATCTGGTTTTTACTAGTAATTATCTAATTATTACCGTTATTCTACACTAGTCCCCCCCTCCAAAAGTCGAGATGTGTGTTACACCATTCGACTAAATCAAATAGAGTAGGGTCGTGCTAATTCTCTTTTGACATTTATTCGCCGAATTGTTTCCTTGGACCAAGGCACTCTGGAAAAGGTTTTTATCCCTTTCCGAGGATTGTTGAGATTACTTTTTACAGCCTGAAATACGTCGGGG
>JBDJHY010614850.1:0-16331 GCA_039654485.1 Withania somnifera | reverse complement strand
AAGTTGACTTTGGTCAATGAATACTTAACTTTAGGCTCTAAAATAGAGAATTTAAGATATTTCTCAACCGAGTCACCAGGGATCCAAACTGTCGGTCCCAGCAAGTCATAAATGACTTTGGGAAATTGGTAAAATGCTCTAAGATGAAAGACGTCACATATTATCATAAATGACCATGAGGGTCATTGCAAGACATGAATAACATGAATGGACATAACAACCTAACTTTCTGCCAAAAATGCCAAGAAGGCTAACCAGAACCTAAAGAAATATGATGAACCTCAGTTGTATGCAAGGTTTCCTGCACTAGACTCTTCTACAAAAATAAACTACCCTATCTGACTGAATCTTTTCCTATATATGTTGTACCAGTAAAATGGTCTAAAGTATGAGACCTCTTATCTATCCTATATGAAACTCCCCAACTTTTCATCCTTAGTTACACTAACTATCTCTACAAAAGAAGCCCCCTGACGGACCAACCTAAAATGTTACCATACAAACTGCATATGTCAACCCACGAAAAAACTGATGAATCTTCTCTCCTGGGTTAGTGAGAAGTAAACTAATATATCTAGATAAGGCATAGAAATAGGTCTCATACTATTTCACTATCATGTCGCCCTGATTCAAACTCTTATCTTAACATATGTTATCCTTTCTAATTCTCCAAGGAACATATCTATTACAAAATACTATATGAACTCGTCCTAAGTATCTAGAGGAGACCTAACCAACATGTGCTCTACATGAGACAGAACCATTGTTGATCTATCCTAAAAAGCTACAAGGATGTGTAAATAACCTCGTGTGAGTCTACCAACCTCACACTCTCGAACAACTCTCAATAAGTAGATAAAAATTCAAAAGCCTCAACCTTGCCACTCTGAAACAATGGGGGATCCATCTTTCTAAATCTATTATAATGAGGATATTCATCGTCAGTCATAGCTTCCCAAGAGAAAATGGGGCCCAAACACTCAATAATGAAACCATCTCATCTCTATAAACTAATGGTGGCTACCCCACCTGGTTATGCATAATAAGTACCTATTGCTGCTAATATGGGATCTGTACTCCTACAATATACTTAGAACCTCAGGGTGTGCTAGTTGCAACCCACCATAGGATAAATTCTCCAATACATCCAATATTCAAAGCAAGGTGTATTGAAAACTTTTCATAATTATAGTATTTGGGGCTTCCTTTCCACCGACATTCTAAATCTAGACTCACAGGATGCTTCCCTAGGTTAGCTGGAGCATTTGCATTTATACGAAATGGGTCACTGAGAAAGCCTTATTGGTAGTGAACATTCATTCTTCTAGGTGTCTATTTAGTCCCTGGTCAAATGTTAAGAGTGGTACACCCGAAATGTGGGTGTTTGAAATACACTATCTGCTGCCCTGAAATAGAACAAAAATAACAAACAAAAGTAAAATTAGAAATACGACTAAATCAAAATACACACACTTGACTCAATTTAAGATGTATTCCCCATAAACGACGTCAAAATTTGATACATCCAAATTATGCCTCTAAATGGAGTATAAAATAGTCGTTACAAGATATATAACCCGACTAGGTTAGGATCGAATCCCACAGGGAGTATGCTGCTTAATTAAAGTTCAATGAGAATATTTAATTAATAGTAAACTTTTTTGAGAATATTAAAGTAAAATGGGGGGTTTGGATGAGTTATGGGTAACAGTTGTTAATAAACAATTATTTGGAAAATTATAAGAATTAAAGTAAAATCAAGATATGAATAATCTTGGATTGTGTTCACCATGGATATAACATATCTTCGTGTTACAAATACCAATGATTGAATGAAGATTAGGAATTAAAATAATTTGGTCTAATCTAGAAAAATTACGACATGTATCTTGCATCTTTTTACAATTATCTAAGCCATTATTCATAATATATTGTTTAAGTGTTTCTTAATCTATCAATGACACTTGTTATTTATATCTTCTTAGACAATAAATGAACTCATCATTTCATCACCAACAAGCTTCAAGATGATTACCCTAGTTACAATGATAATCATTAGATCAAGATTAGAAACATTGAATTCTTTACATTAACTCCTAACACCTAGATTTAATTCCATTGATCATACCAATTAACCCTAGAGCATGTTTTATTAGTTGTAACCACTAAAAGTCAATCAAAACATATGTATCCTGAAATAGCTAATCTAAAGTGATGCAAGCAGCGCATACTATTAACAACCCTAAATATGAATTTTACCATGGATCCCACAATCCTAGAAGTGGGAACTTACCCACTCATGACTATTCTCATACAAGCACAAAGGATATCTGGAAGTTAATGCATACCATAATCTATGAATTCTAAATTAAGCTTGTAATTCCAAAATCACAAATAGATTTCAATACCTAAAATAGTTATGAAATTCTGTTAAAAAGATGAAGATAAAATGATAAAGCTTTAGTCTAAAATCACCTAAAATGGAATGAATACTATAGAATCATAGAAAAAGTATCTATGGTTCAAGGTTCATTTTGGAATTCAAAACTAAAGCTTAAGTCCTGATGATGTTTTCACGTTGTGCTGGATGATTCATCCAAAGATGGATGATTTTATCCACTACAGGTCGTCCATAATGCTAGAAAACTAGTGAAATTCTTTCTAAGCAATAAGAGGTTGGAAGAATAATCCAAGGCTGGAAGATTTGCTCCTACATGTTGCCCCCATAGTAAACCTAAATAGTCTTTTAGAAGACAGGAGCCTAGACGATTTGTCCAAAGATGGACAGTTCTTCCTAGGTATGGACGATAACTTGGTACGCAAAATAGGTTCTTTCTTTCTAGACGGCAAGACTTTAATGGTTAGTCCAATCTTTGATCATTCATCCATTGTGCATCAAAAACTCTTATTCTTCTGTATATCTTTCCGAGTTTTTCATAGAAAACTTATAACAAATACATAACAAAAAAATGACACCAAATCCACTAAAAGTTTCTTAAGAACATACAATTATTCATGGATTTAAGTGAAACATGTGTCATCAAATTGAGTCACATCAACACCCTATACTTTGAATGTTTTCTTGTCCTCAAGTAACAACATAATTTAAAATGAACAAAACATTTAAAAAAAAGGAGTAAGCACGGACATAGCAATTATTTGACAATTTATCATTTGAACAACTTAGGAAATGCACGGTAATGACTAACTTCTTTACAACATAAGACTCAACCAATGATATGATGATATTTATATGCAACATGATTCACATTTAATACACTACTACAATAATTTGTATTCGACAAATGTTTTTACTTGACCTCACCATAAAAAAGTCTCTCGCACATATATATTACTGATTTAATCAAGGACTAGGGAAATATCTTTGACTCAAAAAAAAAAGACTTCTACTCATACACATGCATTGCCACTACTACAACAATTTGTAATCGACAAAGGTTTCTACTTGACCTCACCACAACAAAGGCTCTCTCTCTCTCTCTCTCTCTCTCTCTCTCACTCTCACACACACACACTCTTATATATATAGTTAATTTAATCAAAGATTGGGAAAAAATCTCCTTCTTTTGTAAAAGACTTCTAATCATGCATATGCATTTCCATAAGCTTTCCCTTATTATTCTACCTCAATCTTTCAGCCTATTAACTTAAATCACTCCATGACTTTTCATGGTGTGTAAAGAAGGCTTGAGTGCTTGGTTGGGTATATTTGGGGTTTAGTAACTAATTCCTCCCTTTCTAACCCCATGTTCTACTTGCCTCATATTTCAATGATTATGTCGTCTCTTGGTCCTTTTAACCTCTAAATTTATTCTATTTTTATTTTTTTTCAAATTAGTATCCACAAGCTTTATGATAGCCACCCTCAACTTAACTAAAAGGCCTTAAGTTGAATAAACATGATTTAGAAGAATGGACTAGGTACAAGATAAAGTATAATCCGACATTTTTGCAGTACTTTAAAATAACCACCCTCAACTTAGGTTTAGTGCCTAAGTTAAAGTGTATGGTGTCCAAAGGAGGACTAGGGCAAAAAAAAGATGTCAGACTATATAGAGATTAATGGATGGTTAATAAATAAAAAAAAAGTATTTTTATAAGGCTCAAAACAAGAATCAAAATCGGTATTAAATATTATTTGGATAGTTATTTAAGATTAAGTGACGCAGTCAAACAAGGCCTTAGATCCTTTCAAAATTAACTAGCCTACAACTAAAAAAGATAAATCGAGAAAGTTATAGATGTATGAACACAAAAAGAATTGTACAAAACACAATCCCCTCACATTTGTAAAGTAAGAAAAACACTTATTATCACAAGTTATTACAACATTAATTTCACTCAATAAGACTGTCACTCTTTATACATCATCATCACTCAAAATCAAAAGTTTTCACAAAGTATAGCCATTACACTAGTGATTTTCTTATTCATTTCATCATGCAAACAATTTCTAATATCTCACATATTCCTTTTTATACTAAGGAATCAACGAAATACGAAAAAAATAAAAATTATGAACACAATAACAATTTTTTTAAAAAAAACCTAAATATGAAAGTTCTACTAGATATCATTCCCAAGAGAAAAGAAACATGAAAATAAACCCTCGATTGAAGCACAAGTACCACCCCATCACAAGAAAGAATGCTTTTTCCCCAATGTAATGATTCATATATATTAATCGAAGAGAAGTGAGGCATACCTAAAGCACGCTAAGTGCATGATATGGTGAATCAAGATGGTTCACAAGTGATGGTCTTATGTCAACAATTATGGTATTGGTAGAAGCCACATCAACAATAGGAGGAGTAAGCTGAGGTATCTCAAGTATAGTTGCAAGGGAGTCCCACAGAATACTTAGATAGTACTGGTGTAGTACAAGCTGAAGAACCTACTAGCATATCACTTCATTTTTCTTCCTCTAAACATAACTCTCATTGGATTGCCTTTTGCCTTGTTCAATATTCTCCTGCTCTTCATTTCTCCTCCTCATTCTTTTTTTCTTTTTCTTTGGTGTCTCACTAAGTCCTTAACCTTCCACGATGACCTTAACTTTATATATCAACTCTTATAGGATAATAAAACACTTATCATGTTATTTCTCTAGAATTTCAAAAGTAGCTGGAATCACCATAGGTCGGCCCTACTGCAACAAGGTCACTTCTATACAAAGCTTATCCAACTCAACCTTGAACTTCATCAAATATGGAAGCATTATCATTTTAAACCTCCATAGAATTTATGCGACCCTTCATAGTATCATATGGTTCCACTGTGGCTTTAATCATCTTATCCATCAATTGTACCATCTATACCTCTACTAACTCAATATGTCGCTCATACCTGTTAACTCTTTTTACCAAATTTGTAAAATTTTAATGTGTGAAATATGGAAAAGTCAGAAGACATTTTTTTTGTTGGATAGGTTGCCGAATTAGGAAACTAAACTTAGTGGATAAAATAGGATTTGATGGAATGATATTCATTTTAGTACTATCGTCTCCTATCTAACTGCCAGAAGCCATTTAAGATGTTGATTGTTCACCCAACTTTTTGTTCTTCACTTTATTTTTTATTTCATATCTTGATGAATCAATATCATAAGTCTTTAGGACATCTATCTTAATGTCAATGCCCAAATTGGGACCTTTACCCACTAACATAATGGTGTCACCAAGCAAGGTTATGGCATGGCCGAATTTGTTCTTAGTGCTATCATCCTTATTTCTTTAGCAATGAATATACCAAAATTCAATTTATATTTAACATCAAAATAGACACCAACACAACATCTTCATTAGTTAACTTATCCCCACAGTCGGGCAAAATACGCGTTCTTGTAACTATCCACCAAAAAATAGCATCGAAGCTAAGGGATGATATTTAGTTGGAAAGTTTGGATTTTTAACCACTCTGGCTCCGAGTTTGTAAGTACATGGACAAGTCACTTTCTTTTAGTCTTGAAATTCTCCTATTTATACACATCTAATTGCTTTTTCTTACGGGGTATAATCAGAATCAAATAGCAGTGTGTTGATTACAACTTCTGAAATATCTACTATTACCATTCGAACAATGAAAATGTTCAACATTAATATCAATAAATTTCTGTACAATGCCTTCCATAATTTGGAGAAGAGCCTTATGGTTAGCATAGAATTCACAAACTATATTTGGAAAATAATGCCTTGATGTCTTGCTGGCCCATCCCAACCGATAAGCATTGAAAATCCTTTCCGGATAGTCTGGTAAATACATGTTGATGATACCAACTTCCTCAATATTATTTGACTTTAACTTTCCTTTGGCATTGCAGAGAGCCCATCAACATAAATATTTTTGGACCCCTATAATATCCATCGGGAATTATCTAAAAACTCAGGATTCTTGCTATTGATAATATGGCATAATTGTGGCTCGAGAGTTTGTTTTTGTCTTTCTAACATACTCTTATCTCTAGTGTCATTTTCATCAAATCCATTATGGTTTATTTACTTAAATTCTTAATAAAAAGAATAAGACTCATCCTTATAAGAATGGGAAGGTCTTATTTGTTGCATATTTGCTTGGCCTGTACAAGGTTGTGTCATCCTTTGTTCCTGATTGTCGGAGTAGTCTTCATCTTATAAAACCCATATAATTTTACCCCATCTTCTACCACGGTATTTGGTTGTATCTTTGGAGGCATTTGTACTAGGGGAAAAGATATTAGAATTTGTATTTGACAACTAGAGAGAAAGATAAGATGTTAATAAGTAGAAGATGATTTCCTGGATGGTGGGTGTGGATGATTTGTCTATGTCTGGATGGTTCATCCTCACCATTGTCCTTTTAAACTAAAATAGAGTTTCTTTGACGATACAATTTGGATGGATCTTCCAGGTCTTCATGGCTCTTTCTTACTATCATCTTTCTAAACCAGAAAAAAACTTCTTAGATGATACAATTTAGATGAATTGTCCATGTATGGACAATTCATACTCCTTGTTGTCTAGAAAAACTATAGAGACAAGTGGATATTCTTGAGGATTATGGATGATGAATGATACGTCTAAATTTTGATTGTTTATATTCACCCTCACCTTCATTAAACTCACCCCAAATAATTACTAAGTCCTAGTTAATAAAACAATCACAATGAGTAATAAAAAATGCACACAATTTAGGCTAATCTTCTTATTTAAACTCTAACCTTTCTATTTGACAACAACTTCGGGGTTACTCAAACTTCACCTCATCTCAATTAGTTCTTAATCACCAATGTAAATCAAGGTTAAAGAGGGTTTTGAAAATATTACCACAATTTTAATCACAATAAAAAGTTTGTTCCCCAAATTGAACACAAGAACAAACTCAAATATTTCCAAAACACTAAATATGAGAGATAGTATGCGACTCATGCACAATTTTTAATTTATTATCAATGATTTCCAAGGACATTTATTTCAGCAGAATTATGGGTTTTAAGGAGTTTAGTTGGAACAAAATAAAAGAGATATATTTTTAGGGGCTTATATTAGGCTTTGGAAAGGTGGGTTGGGTCAGTTTATTTAATTGTTAAGAAGAAAAAAGAACTTACCTATGGATGGTAGATTGAATGGCTCGTCCAAGGTTGGACGGGTTGTCCATCTATTCCCTTAGCTTCTAAACCATCTAGTGAAGATTATGAGGGATGATTTGATCTAGATGATTTGTCTAGGCTTGGATGATCCATCCCCTTTTATTGCCCTCATTTTGTTACTTTTCTAGTGGAGAATCCTAAGACAATGAAGGTTGTGTGGTTTGTTCTCCATTTTAGCCTTTTTTAGGTTATGCATTTCCAGATCATTTATTTTTGGATGATACAACTTGGATGACTCATCCACCCCTAATCCGTCCAATATTCTTCACACTATTTTTTCTTTTTTTTTTTCTTGCACAC
Source organism: Withania somnifera (assembly GCA_039654485.1). NCBI lineage: Eukaryota > Viridiplantae > Streptophyta > Magnoliopsida > Solanales > Solanaceae > Withania > Withania somnifera. Next base: position 8,386 of record JBDJHY010614850.1, on the reverse strand, counting down.
TTCTACAAACACATCAAAACCATTTTATGGAGTAAAATTATATCAAGAAAAAATGTTTTAAAACTAATAATTTTGGATTGTCTTTTCACGACCCGATTTCATTGATCATGATGACACTTACTAAACCACCAGTAGGAGAACCAACCCCGTACTTCGAAGCCATAGAGGACGAATACTATAGAAAATGCGAAAAAACACAATTTAAATAGACAGTGTATAAATGAAATAAAGCGAAAATAATAGAGTCAATTAACATGCCCAAGATCAGGTATCAGTGTCAAATGAACCACTAAGTATAGAAACAAGAAACCCAAAATGTCTAATACAATTGTGTCTTCAGAATACATGGAGATCAAATAGAAATGTCAAAGCCGCAGAGAAGCAGGTAAAAGTTAGACGCCAAGGTCACCCTAAATCTCTGAAGTAGAATGAAATCTACACGAACAATTGGCTATAATCACGGTCGGGAACCTGTACTTGGGTCTGCACATGTGGAAATGTAGTATGAGTACAAGCTGCCAAAGCAAACCATACCCAGTAGGCTTCGAGGGCCCACTAAGTACATAACAATAATAAGAGTAGTAAATAACATAATACAATAAAGGGGTCACAGAAGCAAATAGCACAACGAGGGAAGCTAGCTGCTCAAGTAAAAACTAAGTAACAAGTAGACATGCATTGCTAACTAATCACATAACATGATATCAGGCAATGAAGGAAACCCACTAGAAATCCTCGCAGTAATATATGTGAATAATAATAAATCAGGAATCAAAGGAGACTGGCGAAGAACATGGATAGTATACTGGTAACCTCAAGTATAATGGAAAAGTGATAAGAGAGTACCACGTACAATAATTCATATAAGTTGAGTGCCTCAGTAATACACTACCTTAACTGCACAATAAAGAGGAATTATAATAAATAAGTCAAACACCAAAGTCACACTCACCATAGGCCTTACATCTCATACAGAGTACACCAAAGAAAACAGGTGATGAAAAGTAAATACAAACACATGAAGTAACCATTCTTGTGTACGCATCTCCTCTGGTACCCGTAGACCCAGAAGGCAGAAACCATGGAAGGCTAATCTAAATATTCCCAGTATATCTCCCCTTCTACCATATACCCCCCTACATATCAACCGTAGCCCGGAAGCAAGGTCCATCGAGGCACTCTCACCATGTACAATCTCTACATCATGATCTCACATCCCAAATCAAAGAGCCACAAGGGTCTCAATAGCTTGGACTCTCATGCCAAATATCAATAGTCTCATCAAGAAAGTAAATGCATACAATACCTTATATCATTGTCTCATCAAGTTTCCATAAATAGTAGTGCCATAAGTGTCAAAAAGTTGTAATCACTGCCATACGATTACAGTCTCAATTCTCAGTGTCTGTACTCACTCCCGAACGGAGTCGATTTTAAGTCCCTACATTTATTAGTCAAATGATATTTTCTGGAACCTGGATGTAAAGCCTGGGATAAAACAAGCATAAATTATATTACCGGGTCACGATATAATGCCGAGTCTAAAATAGTAAAAAGTTTATTACCTATATTATTATTAAAATATTATCATTTATTGATTTATGTTATTATTCATCTTTATTACTAAAATCATCCTCTAGCCATCATGGATCGATATTCAGGTGGTAATACTAACCCAGTCCCAATGCACGCTCGTCGGAGCCATATGCGAGACCTCTCATGTCATGAATGCACAACACATCAACAAGTATATATATAAAAATGTGATCATTTAATAACAGTATATCTAGCCAACTTCTAAGTCACAGACACCATATCAATCGGATGCCAAAATATAAATATCTACATGGAATGGACGAAAATATGGTATAGGATCACTATGTCCACCTATCTACCCAACCCACAAATGCTATTTAGTACAATTATTAAAGCTATTAGCCCAAAGATAGCCCCACGGAGCCTGCCTATCATCTGACGATAAAGCTTTACAAGTTCAAAAATAGTACTCCGACTGATATCAAACGATCTTTAAATGATCTAAAACTTATGTCAAAGTATTCTATATGTCAATAGAAGTCTAACAGTATGACTTATACTAAGTTCTAGACTGGACCTGAAATTCGACTTCTGGGCCCGCTTGAGGGAACTAAAAGTAAACTTCGCTACAGAGCTCCCAATGTTACCAGGAACCTATGCTCCAAAATTGGGCATAATTTGAGTGCAGGAAGGGATTCAAAAGAGCCCGGGCAAATTTTACTATAATGGGGTCAAAGATGCGACTTTTATGGATCAAGCGTTGGAATTTCAATGTATTAATGATATTAGAAGTAAAATATACTCGGGAAAAGAAGAATTGCTCAGTAATATACGAATTATGGTATAGTTTATCAATTTCATAAATTGGGGCCATTAATGGAGAAACTAAGGAAATTAAGAAATTAAATGTAGAAAAACATACCCAAAATTTTAAGGAATTGAAGAATAAGGATGAGGGAATTTTTCTTAGCCTTAGAATGATGTTGGGAGATGATTTTTCCCTTGAAACTAAAGAAATCGTAATATTTTTGCTGAAATAAGACATTTAGGTCGTGTAGGTATTTGTATATAGCTAGGTCCCTAAGTCACCGCGATCGTGTCACCGATGACTGCAATCACATAGAATATCTTGCTCAAAGCATCGCAATCGCGTGAAAAGGGTCGCAATCGCACAGAAGGAATATGTTTCACATCGTGATCGCGAATGGCCCAGTACAATCCTGCTAAGTAACTTCACCTGCACCGGTTGCAGGTTTTCATAATAGAATTAAAGGTTGAAATTCTCTAAATTACCACTCGAAATGCATACGGAGTCCAATTTACTCAAACAAACTATGCACACAAACCAGAAATAATATTTCGAACTTAAAGGCATAAAAGATATCGAAATTCGAGGTCATTTTAGAAAAATGCTAACCCAGTCAACCCATGGGCTAAAATTCAAGAATTTTCCACCAACACCTAAAAAATTCCATGGCAAGCCATGTGAACGAACCAATAGCTCCACTAGCCTAAATTAGAAAATTTGAGATATTTCTCAATCGAGTCACCAAGGATCCAAACTACCTGTCCTAGCAAGTCATAAATGAACAGGCAGCTGGCAAAGTCGTGTTTGATCATCGCGTACATGTTCCGACTTCGTTCTGACATGGGAAACTACCAAAATAATCTAGGATAAAAAACGTCACGTATTTATCATAAATGACCATGAGGGTCATTAAAATATCCACTACTAAAACGACTTTCGTCCCCAAAAGTCAAGTAAAAGCATGAAATAAATAGGAAGAGAATGTACATGATGCCTCAAATAGTTTTGGATACTACTTCTGCATCTCACTCTCGACCTCCCAAGTAGCTTCCTCGACTGCACCCTAACCACTGCAATCTTCCTAGACCTCAACTTTCTCACATCCTTAGATAAACATTTCACTGGATTCTCAACAAAAGATAAATCCTCATCTAGATGCACTAAATCCTCCTGAATGACATATGACTCATCAGGAATATACTGTCGTAACATAGCAACATGAAATACCGGATGAACGGTTGAGAGTATAGGAGCTAAGGCCAACTTATAGGCAACATCACCAACTCTTTCCAAAACCTCAAATGGACCAATATACCTTGGACTAAGCTTGCCCCGCTTAACAAATCTCATCACACTGTGCATAGGAGATATCCGCAGAAACATTTTATCATAAAATCCAAACTCTAAGGAACAGAGTCTACAATCATCGTAGCTTTTCTTCCTACTCTGTGATACCCTCAACCTATCCTAAAGCAACTAAAAATGATCAAGAAAATCATGTGGAAAGTCTGTAGACTAGACTCTAGCCTCGAAACCATCGAACAACCAATAGGCAATCTACACCGCATACTGAATAATGCCTCAAATGGTTCCATCTTAATGCTTGAGTGATAGCTATTATTATAAGAGAACTTAGAAACTGGTAGATGTTGATCTGAAGCACCACCAAATTCTATCACACACACTCTCAACATATCCTTTAATACCTGAATAGTCTACTCAACATGGTCGTCGGTCTTTGGATTAAATGCTGGTGCTCAAATGAACCTTTTCACCGAAGTCTTACTGAAAAGATCTCCAAAACTGAAAGTGAACTAGGTGAACCTATCGAAAATGATAGTTATAGGAACACCATGCAATCTAACTACCTCACGAATGTAAATTTAAGCCAAACGCACAGCATTATATGAGGAGTGAGTAGGAATGAAGTGTGTTGACTTAGTCAGCATATCAAAAATGACCCAGATAGTATCAAAACCTCTGCTAGTACACGAAAACCTAGAAACAAAATCCATAGTCACCCGCTCCCACCTCCAAGCTAGAATAAGGAGTCTTTTCATCAAACCACCAGGCCTTCGATGCTCATACTAAACTTGCTGACAGTTTAAACACTTAGAAACATACTCAGTAATATCCCTCTTCATTCCACTCCACCAATTCAACTGTCGTAAATCTCAGCACATCTTTGCTGCACCAGGATGGATAGATTACCTGGAGTTGTGAGCCTCACACAAGATCAACTGCACTAAGTCATCAACCTACGGTACACAAATACGACCATTATACCAAAGTATCCCAATTGAATCAATATAAGCCCTTTTGGTCTCTTTGGCTAATACTTGTTAGCGAAGGGCAACTAAACTCTCATCCTCGAGTTTGTGCTACAGAATTTGATTTAAAAAGATGATATAGCCTCAACACAAGATAACACTCGCCTAGGTCTGAAAGATCAAGACTAACCAACCTATTAGCCAATGATTGAACCTCCACCACTAATGGCCTCTCAAAAACGAACAAGGCTACTAGGCTACCCATACTAGCTATTTTTCGGCTCAAGGCATTCACCACAATATTTTCCTTGCCCGGATGATTGAGAATAGAAATGTCATAGTCTTTCAGTAGCTCAATATACCTTCGTTGTCTGGAATTCAATATATCCCTCTAACTCAGAATGTACTGAAGACTATAATGGTCAGTAAGATTTCACAGTGGAACCCATATAGATAATGCCTCTAGATCTTAAGCGCAAATACTACCGCCACCAACTCTAAGTCATGAGTTGGGTAGTTATGCTCATGAACCTTCAATTGCCTTGATGCATATGCAATAACTCGACCCTTTTATATCAGAACATAACCTAGACCAATACCAGAAATATCATAATACACGAAGAATCCTTGTCAAAACTTGAGCTAAAGTCAATAAGTTCTTGAGCTTCGAAAAACTCAACTCACAATCATCATATCACTGGAAAGTAACATGCTTCCTAGTCAATATTGTCAAAGGTGATGCAATCAAAGAGAACCCCTCGACAAAATGTTGATAAGATCAATCCAAGCCCATAAAACTATGAATCTCAGAAACAAAAGTCAGCCTCGGCGGATCATGTACTGCCTGAATCAACCTTAGTTCCATCCTTAGACACCACATGCCCCAAAATACAACAGACTCCAACAAAAACTCACACTTTGAGAACTTGTTATAAAGACTGTATTCTCTTAGTGTTTGGAGTATCAATCTCAAGTGCTTCTTGTGATCGAACTTACTCCATGAATACATCAAGATGTCATTAATAAACATAATCACAAATGATTCAAAGTAGGTCTTAATAACCCTATGTATCAAGTCCATAAAAGCTGCTAGAGCATTAGTCAAGCCAAAAGACATAACCAAAAACTAATAGGAATATCCTTTGTCTGAATCCAAAACTGATAGTAACCAAACCTCAAATCAATTTTACAGAAACAACTGCTCCTTAAAGTTGATCGAACAAGTCATCAATTCTCGGCATAGGATTATTTTTTCACAGTAACTTTATTCAACTGCCGGTAATCAATACATATTCTCATAGTACCATCCTTCTTCTTTACAAATAGAACTGGTGCACCCTAAGGTGACACACTGGAATAGACCAAACCTTTATCTAGAAAATCTTGGAGTTGAACCTTTAAAACTCTCAACTTTGTAGGAGCCATACGATACGGGGCAATAGAAATAGGATTAGTGCCCGACTATAAGTCATATCAAAATCGATATCTTTTTCTGGTGGTAGCCCTGGTAGGTTGGTTGGAAATACATTAAGGAACTCAGAAACAATAGGAACCGACTTAGGAGTAGGAGTTTTAGCCTTAATATCATGAACATAAGCTAAGTATTCCAAACACCCTCTCTCTGCTAACCTCATAGCCTAAAGCCAAGAAATAAAGCCTGTCAGTGCACAGCTACTAGAACCCTGCCACACGACCGAAGATGAACCTAATATTGCTAAGGTGACGTTCTTTTTGATTGCATCAAATTCAATGAATACATACAAAAAATAATATCAAAGTCAACCATATCTATCTACATTAAGTCAGCCAATGTATCTAATCCACTAACTAAAACCAAATATGATCGAATCACCCAATCCACTACTAAAGAATCCCCTATAGAGGTAGCAACACGCATACATATAAACATCACATCACTAGGATACACCAAACTGGGTGTAAAATAAGATGACACATATGAACAAGTAGACCTAGGGTCACATAATGCTAATGCAGGTATGGAACATACAGAAATCAAACTTGTAATCACAGCATCTGAGGCCACAACCTTAGATCGAGCAGGAATAACATATAATTGGTGATCACCACCATGATGACCACTACCGCGACCATCGCCCCTACCACGCTGGTCACCACCTCTATAACCACCCTGCCCCACCTCTAGCCAGCAGAGGCACTGATCTCGATGGCTGTATAAACTGAGGAGCAAACTAAATAATGTCTTTCTACGAGAAAGATCTAGCATAATGGAACACAATTCCACACTCATAACATGGCCCAGATAGCCCAGTTTATCAAGATCCTCTACTAGAACCCATCTGACTACTCTGATGTGATTAACCAGCCCCTAGAGAATTGTAATGACCCTCATGGTCATTTATGATAAATACGTGACGTCTTGTATCATAGAGCATTTCAGTAGTTGCCCCAAGTCATTTATGACTTGCTGGGACCGATAGTTCGGATCCCTGGCGACTCGGTTGAGATATATCTCAAAGTTTCTATTTTAGAGCTTAAAGTAAGTATTCGTTAACCAAAGTCAACTTTCCTTCAAGACGACCTCGGAATTAAATTCCGACAGTTCCATTAGCTCCGGAATGTTAAACAAAGTCAAGATTGACCTTAAGTTTGTGTCTTGGAGGATTCGTTTACAAGTTATACCAATTTGTGGAAATTGTTTAAGTTTTAGCCTAAAAACGGTGTTTATGTGGAAACTCGATGTTCGGAGTATCGGATTGGAATTTTGGCTCTTCCAAAAGGTCTGGAATGATGAATTTAGGCTAGGATAGGTGTTGGTTTATTTTTCTTGCTCGTCGTTGTGAATTCGAGGTGTTGGCGGAGAAATGCTCATTTTGGTTTCTGGTGTATCTGGTTTATCTAGGTGTAAATGACCTCCTATGCTATTTTCGTCGATTCCATTGAGTTTGAAATATGTTTTTCACTGAAAAAATATATAAGGTTTGTAAAATTTGGACTCCGTTTCAGTTCTAAAACTCAATTTGAAAATCTGCAGCAAATTTTGTTCTATCTCGGCCCGGACCCAGGCTGAACCCCGGGCTGACCTCGGACCATGGACCCCGAACCCCAAACACCAGACCTCGGACCCTGGACCCCAGACCATGGACCCGGACACCGGACACCGGACACCGGACACCGGACCCCGGACCCCAGACCATGGACCCTAGACCTCGAACCCCCAACCATGGACCCGAACACCGGACCAGAGACTATAGACCCTGAACCCCGAACCATGGACCCTAGACCCCAAACCCCAAACCCCAAACCATTGACCCGAGACCCCGGACCACGAACATCTGACCCTAGACTATGGACCCGAGACCCCAGACCATGGACCCGAGACCCCGGACCATGGACCACGTAACCCGGACCAAGGACCCTAGACCCCCAGACCACGGATCCTGGACCACAGACCCCGAACCCTGAAAAGCCTCTATGACGCGAAGACACCTCCGAAATCGCCTCGTCGTCCTTTTTTTCCTCTTCTTTGTCTCTGTATAGCGTATTTTTGCCACGAGAGGAGCCCTTTATCCTGTATGGCTGACTTCTATACTTAGAATTTTTTTTCAAGCTTTTTCATAATTTTCAGATTTGGGCCCAAAGACCCTCTTGGGCCTTGCCCCACCCATCACCATTCTTTTAAAGGATGTAAAGCACCCCTTTGTTCTCATTTCATCAAATATTTTCCCCAAATCAGTTTTGAACGTCAAAAATTTCTCCCAATCATATTTTCAAGGGCGATAAATTTTGGAAT
>JBDJHY010614632.1:0-16333 GCA_039654485.1 Withania somnifera | reverse complement strand
GAAGTCTATCCGTGTCTGTTGGTACCCCACCAAACATGCTAAGTATTTTCCACATTATATCCTAGATAGATGTGGGACCGAAAACTATACTAATGAGGAGGTAGGTAGACTGTATGCGGCGGTGATGGTGCATCTACTAGTGTTATAACTGTCTGAGATGGAACCTTCTAAGTGGCTACCTACTACGCCACTCCTACCACTCTCTCCTGATCCCCAGGTGAGCTCTCTTGAGCTGGTAAGAGAGGCTTTCTATCAACAAAGAAAGCATGAATGCATACCATTTGCGAAAGAGTTAAACCAAGTAGTATAATTCCTACACAAAGAGAACCAAGATGTGAAAGATATTCCTAACATTCCATATAGCCTCTCAAAGATAGGATACATACACCTACATACTGACATGCAATACTCTATGAGGTAATCTCTGCAATGCCAAAGAAACCAGTGAACCTGTCTCTTATACACTCAGTCAAGACCTAAATTGGGTCATGATGGCTCCTTCAATGCCACCTGCAAGGTAGCCTACCCCACGACCTAGAACATCAATCAATGGGATGTATCTAACTACAATAATGATAATCAACAGAAGATCAGAAATACCAACCAAACAGATATAAATATAAACAACTGACCAAGACTTGGTATCAACGGCAAAAAAAGCTACTACAACAGAGTATCCAAAAGATAAGCGACTTAATTGTTTCTAGATTATCCTTTCAAGTAAATGAGAACTTAAAAGTTTCTTATAGTTCACCCCCTAGAGAGAAAGATGCTGGCCAAGACGAAGATAGGAGAAAACCTAATATAATATAAAAAGTATAAAACTCCAAGACAAAACATAAACAAGGTACAATGCCTTCCCTGGTAAAGAATAAGACAAGATATAACAAGTGGAGAAGATGATCAACTCAAAATCTTGAGATCATCGTAAACTCTGAGCGCAAGGATATATACTCCACATGTTCTTGTCTTCTCCGATGACCTATATCAGTATCTTCATAATGAAAGGGATATAGAAGTGCAACATGAGTTCCAAACACATGTACCCAATAGGCATCATAGGTTGATCGACTCAAATAAATAATAAATAAAGTAAAAGGGAGAGGAAACACAAATTCTAAAATAAGTAAGTAAAATGACATCAAGGAAAATATTATACATAACTACAACTAATGAAAGACATGTTTAAGAAACTAAGTGAACATAAATAATGACAACACTCCTAAAGCAAACAAGTGTATGTACAGAAACCACTCAAGAAATGACCATCCAATAGGAGCAATACCGAGCAACGAATACATACTTGTGCCTCCAATATAACATAAAGAAATAAAAGTGGCTAAACGGAATGGAGTAGATCAATTTAGCAATAAATATACTAATATGAACAAATAATAAGGAAAAACAATTACAGAAGTATAGAAATTATTAGAAAAACAAGTATACCCAAGTAACTAGCCATCTGTTCACTAGGTACAATCAATAAAAGAAATATATAAAACATACCTGACCTCTCATACGATAAGTAGGTACAACCAATCAATCAAGAACCTAATGTGACTTTCTTCGTAAGCCTAAAGGGTATAAGAAAACGCAATAAGGATGAAAGCAAGGGGGTAGGATAAAGTAAGTCACACACCCTCAGTCATTCTAGGAGTCCCCACCTCACTACCATATGTTGGGCCCCACCCAAGTATCATACGCTTGGCCCACCTAGAGATCATGTCGGGCCCTGCCCAAATATCAAAATTGGGACCCCCTACCTGAGTCCCGGCCACATTATCAATGCCGATCCCCTCAATGGATAATATGTGTGTCAATGTACATATATAAGTAGAAAATCCAACTTCCAGTTATATTTGTGAAAATAACACATCTTATTTACCACCTCTTTTAGTAACACATCTTATTTACCACCTCAAGTACAACACCGAGCCCTACCCATCATGATTACACAAGTCACCTACACAAATGTGTACTTGCAATACATCCACAACACAAGTATTACTATTGGTATATCTAGGATCGGTTGGAAGCCACTAGATAAGCACAAAACTCACACAGAGCATATATGACAACCTATCACCCACTCTAGGTCCCAAGTATACTCTATGAAGGCCAAGAACAGGAGCATACCGATCAAACACTAACAATATACCTTCTTAGAAGCATAATGGATGACTAAATTAAAAATATTGACAAAAGTATTAATCAACCTATCAACCCATCACAACAGTTGGCCAATCATAATATAATACTCTATAAGGACCAATTTAAAGAATAAAGTAAGTCGCTACCTACTTGCACATTGACAACGAGCTTAAGACACACAGAAAAAGACCAACCTCCTCAAAATCATCCAGAACAGAGAAAGTTAGAAAATTCATAATATAGGAGTCGAGAAAAAAAGAATAGGACCCATATTTTTATACTTAATCTTGGGTTGATATTCAAGCTAAAAACAGGCATGTGGTCCCCATAGCCCTAAAAAACTAAAAAAACCAGGAGGCAGGCCCCAACTAGGGTAACACATGGTTAAAATTTAAGCTCAAACAGACCCCAAGTGGGTCCTGAATTGGCTATGGGAAGTTTTGTAAATAAAGGAGAATTGAAGAAATTAGAGACTAGAAATAACAAAAACTAATACGAAAAATGCAAAACAAATGCTCCCCAAAGCTTCTTCAACAATTACACAACCAAAATAACCTCAATGATATCAAGAAATAATTTTTAGAAGAAATTTGATAAGAAAAGAAGTAAGGAGAAAGAGCTCGAAAATGGCCTATATATATGCTTGGTACGCTCCTCAAAGATTATGGCTAGGTCACCGCAAATGCAGAGGTTAACAAAACCAAAACTTGTGATTGTAGGCAGTCTACCACAATATTGGTGAAAACCGAGCCAGGTCTGGGTCTACATAGTGCTTTGTAATCGCAACCCATCTTAGTGATCATTGAGCTCATGTTTCCTGAACATCACGAATGCTTCCAAGGTCCAAACGATCGCTGTGATCAATTTTGGTGCATATAATGGTATGTGTCATCGGAGGAAACAAGGTCGTGTTTACTATGTCCTTTCACTTAGAGTTTACGGTGTTCTTCTAATTTTTGAGTTGATTGTGTTCTCCACTTTTTTCATCTTGTCTTATTTATTTTCCATGGAAAGCCTTGTACCTTATTCATGTTTTACTTTGGATTGTGTCATTTGTATATTGTATATTTCCTTTGGATAATCTGTTGTAGTAGCTTATTTTTCCACTGATACCATGTTTTGGGCAGGTTGTACACATTTATATTTGTTACTAATATTGCTTATCTTTTGTCAATTATTGTTGTCGTAGTCAGATACAACCAATTTCTTGATGCTCTAGGCTGTGGTGTAGGCTAGCCTTCATGAGGAATTGTAGGTGCCATCATGACCCAATTTTGGGTTGTGACAATGTCATGATGGCGCCTACTATCCTTTTTATAGGACAACATACCCCATGGCCTGGAGTGTCAAGCAATGGGTCATATCTAAAAACATAAACGATAATTGGCAAAAGATAAGCAATAGAAATCAAAAGATATAAACATATAACACTTTCCCAAAAACTGATATTAGTGGAAAAAAGAGCTACTACAATAGAGTATCCAAAATATATATACAAAATACATAAACAAAATACATAATACACAACTCCGAAGCAAAAGATGAACTAAATACAAGGGCTATCATAGACAAAAAATTAAGGAAAGATGTAACAGGTGGAGAACGCGATCATGTTGAATATTAGGAGATTATCATAAACTCTGAGTGCAAGGATATCTACTCTAAATAATCTCATCTCCTTTGATGATATTTTTCCGTATCTGCACCACAAAAAGGATGTAAAAGTGTAGCACTAGTACCAAACATAGGTACTTAGTAGGCATTATAGGCGCCCAAAATCAAATAAAGCATAAATAAAGTAGACGATTGAGGAAACATAAAATAGGCTAAAATAAGTATGAAGACATCAAGGTAAGGAAATATACACAACTATAGTTAACTTGAGACATGTAAAAGTAACAAAGTGAACATAAATATTGGTAACACTCCTAAATCAATAAAGTTTGTTAAAAAACCACTCAAGAAACATCTATTTGATAGGATCGACACCAAGAAACGAATGCATACTTGGGCCTCCATCAAAATATAAATTAACGAAAGTGGGCAAAAGGAATGATGAAGATCGGCTTAGCAGTAAAATCACCTATATGCGCAAATGTTAAGGGAAACAAAATTACAAAAGCAAAACAATAAGTAAAAGAGCAACCACAACCAAAACAATCCCGATACGGCTACGACGGGTACAATTAATAATAGAAGCATATAAAATCTACATGACCTACCAACTGATCGGTAGGTAAAACCAATCAACTAAGAACCCAATGTGACTTCCCTTGTATCCAAAGGGTACAAGAATGTGCAATAAGGATGAATATGATGGGGTAGGATAAAATAGGTCACACACTCATAGTCGATCTGGGAGGCCCCATCTTAGTACCAGGCCTCACCCAGGGATCACAAGTCATGCCCCACCTTAATGTCAAAACTGGGACCTCGTCCTTGAGTACCTGCCTCAATATTAACCCTAATCCCTACCATGTCTAATAGGTGTGTCAATGTACATATATAAGTAGAAAACCCATATTCTGGTGATATTTGGAGAATAGCTCCATACCAGCCCGTGGTCATGGATGTTATAATTATAGAGATCTTTTTTCTAAGTGAGTTTTATAAAAAAGTCTCAGGTTAGTCACACATCTTATTTATCACCTCAATTCCAATACAAGGCCTTGTCCGTCACAACTACGCAAACCACTTACACAAATGCATGCTCGCAGTATAACAATTATATAAGTAAATATGCTTGATATAGCTAGAAATGGAAAAAATCCAACACATAATCACACAACATACATTGAGCATATGTGACAAATCATTACCAACTCTAAGGTCCCAAGATTGCTCTCTGGAGTACCAAAATAATACACCCTAGTCTAAAACCAAAAATATCTCTATCGAGAGCATAATTGATAATTAAATCAGAAATAATGAGAGAAGGAATAATCAACCTAAAAACCCATACCAATAGCTATAAAATCATAAAAAAAATACTCTATAAGGCCAATCTAAAGAATAAAGTAAGTCATAGGCCACTTGTACGCCGACGACGAGCTCGAGACAAACAAAAAAAGCCTAAGCCGCATCAAAATCACCTAAAATAGACCACAATTAACAAATTTATAATACAAAATTCAAGAAAATAAGAAAAATATCCATATTACTATACATAATCTCGAGTTAGAATTTGGGCTAAAAATGAGCCTATATTCCATACTAAAAAATAAAACTAAAAATATTGGGAGGTAGGCCTCAGCTCGGGGAACATATAATTCAAATTATAACTCGAATGGATCCCACATAGGTTCCTTATTGGCCAACAAAATCTTTGTTAAAAATGAAAATTAACGAAATTAGACATGAGAAATAGCAGAAACTGACCTGAAAAGATGGAACAAATGCTCGCCAAAGCTTTCCAAAGATTCTACAGTAATTCCCAAATAAGTACACCACCAAAATAGCTTCAATGAGCTCAAGAAATAATTTGTGATAAGAAATTTGATAGGAGAAGAAATAAGGAGAAAGTAGCTAGAAACAGTCTATATATGTGCCTGACACGCTCCTCCAATCGCGACCAAGTCACTTCAAATGTGAAGGTTCAATCAGACTGGCCTTCCAAGTGTGGATGGTCCACCTCAATCATATTGAATACTAGTCTGAATCTGGGTCTGCACAGTGCTTCACGATTACATCCCAACTGTCATGATCGCGGAGCTCCCATTTCCTGTACATCTCAAATACGACCATAGTCCATGAGACCATCGTGAATAGAAGGGTCATTTTTGTGCTTTTACAATTTTTATGTAATTAGAGCCTTCTAGTAGCTACTCCAAGTCATTTTTTATTTGCTGGCATCGATACTTTGATTCCCTGGTAATTTTGTTGCATGTTATCCTAGTTTCCCTATTTGAATTTTAAACTTTGGAATAGTTGAGAGTAAATTATTAGAAACTATCTTGGAATCAAATTATGGGAATTTTATTAAATTAAAAATATGGACTACGGTATAGTTGGACCATTGGTTTAGGTCCTGTTTTTTCTATGGAGTTTTGAGCTTTTTTTTTTTGGAAATTAAGTTCATTTTTGGTTGAGTTTTTGGTTGGAGTCATCTTTTGGTGATAGGAGTGTCATATCAAAATTATGATGCGTCCATCATCTATGGAATGTTAATTTTATCTGCTAGGGGTGTTGGTATTATTTTCGAGGCAACGGGGATTTAGTTGGATGCTTGGTTGGCCTTTTAGTGATTTCGGGCTCCTTGTTAACTTGGTCATCATATTTGTAAAGGGACCTTAGATGACCATTTTATTGATTTCTTTGAATCTAGAATGTCATTTCCATGTTGTTTTCATATTTGGTTTGTGAATTGTTGACTTTGATACTATCCCAAGCACCTTGTTATATATTTTTACCTTGGCTGGAAAAAGTACTCTGTTATCAAAAGTTGTTGGCCCATCCCTTTACGGTGTTCATAGTGTTTGGATTACGATCATATTAAACATCTTCTCAATTTATAGATATTAGTGGTGAGTCCTCATAGTTTCGAGGATCGAGATTTTTAGACTTATTCCTTCTTTAGTAGTTTATTCTAGTTTTCATCTTTATTTGAAGTTAGCTAGGTACTTGTCCCACTAGGTACTTGTCCTAGTAGCCTATTTTTTCATACTATTAGTAGCTTTCAGACTGAGTTACTAATGTATTCATCCTTCATATGAGTTTTGACATTACACTCTTTAGATTTTCATATTCCCTTATTGTGATTTACCCATAACTTTACCTTTGTTGAGTGTTTATGATGTCTAGATGAATGTCAAATCCAAGGGTAATTTTTGTTACGTCTAGGCTGTAGGATAGGGGTGTGAAATCTTGGTATTAGGTCTTTAGGTTCAAGTGTCCTTGGATTTTGAAAGACAACATATAGTAGAGTCTTTCTTATAAGTGTGAAACGCACCACACATATAACAGAGAGGCCACAAAATGTTTAGGACATTTCTATTTGTTCATGTCTTAGTTCATGCGATGGATTTTAACTCCAATAACCTTTTCTAATCGTGCTTTATGCATTTCATATCATGTCTCCTAGAAGAGCACCAATCCATAGGTAACCAACCCATCAGGAATCAAAACTAAGACCAGCTATATCAGGCTCTAGCTTCTCAAGTCCTAGAACCTCATCAAATAATATCTTTACGGCTGAATTTAGAAATTCCATATAGATACTAGCTCACATTTTAATAACTCATCCTTAGAAGAAGATGGTATCCCTATTAGTCCAGGTAGCTTATCCTGCTATTGATATTCAGAGTGAGGGAGTTTCTTCGGATGAAGCCTCTATAATTTCATGGTTATAGATTGGGTTATAGATTGGGTGAAGAGCTGAAGAACTTTATAGAGGAAATTTTCCAAGTTTGCAATGTGATTAGGGTGATTGATGTTGATCGAGTAGACCTTTCATGCTATCAATTGAAAGATATTGCTAGGCTATGGGAAAATTAGTGGAAGAACAATAATGCTATAGGTACAGCTCCTCCGTCATGGGCTAAGTTTGTGAAGGCCTTCTTGGGCTGGTTCTTTTCAAAAGAAAAGAGGAAGGAAAGGACTTGAGAGTTATTAAATTTGGACAAGGACTCCATGTATGAAGCTGAGTATGGGATGAGATTTTCTTATATCTAGGTATGCATCAGAGATAGTTACTCATATTTACACCTTGATCAGTATTCCTATTTCTAGTATCTCCTATTATCCGTGGAAGGAAGAGAGAATGGCCATACTCAATAGTGATATGGACTTAGTTCGGTTGATGATTCATCTAGAGTAGATTAAGGGTGATAAGGACAACCTGAGGAAAAGTTACAAAAATAAAAAGTTAAAGTTTAGTCAACCTAAGTCCGGTGGAGGGAACAAACGACGAAAACTATAGTAGTAGAGCTATAGGGAACCAAACCCTTCTTCATCAGTTCCCCTATGCAAAATCTTGGGCCTCCACAGAACCAATAGGTCAAGACAGCTAAGTCATACTCCCAGGGTAGTACTACAAGAGGGTGTATCGACCTTTTATATAGAAAGTATGGTAAGAACCACTTAGGTAGATGTCGATTTAGATATGATGGATACTTCAGGTGGCTAGGTTGGTCGCACCCTTCTATATTGTCCTTATAAGATTTTCTATGGGTGCGATATACTCAGTAATAATAGGGCATTTAGGGCAGCAATAGGTCTCAGACTACTCCTTATACAACACTAGAAGTCCACCTAGCTCATTATTTTTAGGGCACTTCTTCTAGTACAGGTTGCACCCAGTGTCAAAACAAGTTATATGCATTAAGTTCTTATTAGTAGTAGTCACTTAATATTGTTATAGGTATGTAAAAAGTTTATTAAATGGATGTGTACACATTGCTAGATCTTGGAGCTACCCTATCCTTTATTTCCTTGTATATTGCTAGTCAATTTGGAGTCTATCCTGAGAGCCTATCTAAGACCTTTTCTATCTCCACTGTAGTTAGTGACTCTATTGTAACTAAGAGAGTTTATCGTGGTTGTCTAATGTCAGTTCTTGATAATGTTATTCAAACTGATTTTCTTAAGTTGGGTATGGTGGATTTTGATATCATCTTTAGCAAAGATTTTCAGAAGAGATAGTTCCTGAGTGGGAGAGTAGTGTACTTGTCCCTAGAGGTTTCTTCATTTCTCATCTAAAGGCCTGCAAAATTATCTCCAATGGGTGTATCTACCATTTAGTATGAGTTAAGGACTCTAAGTACGAGACTCCGGATATTCAGTCAGCTTTTGTAGTTAGAGAGACTTTGGATATGTTTTTTAAGGATCTACTTGGAGTCCCTCCAGATATGAAGATAGACTTCAGAATAGACCTCATTCCATGAACTCACCGTATCTTCATCCCTCTAGATAGAATGGCCCTTGAAAAACTTAGAGAGTTAAAAGATCAGCTAACAAACCTCCTAGATAAGGGATTTATCCACCCTATTATCTTTCTGGTTGCCCTTGTCATATTTATGTGGAAGAAAAATGGTTCCTTTAGAGTGTGTGTAGACTACCATCATCCAAAACAAGGTCACAATCAAGAATAAGTATCCTATCCTAAGGATTAATGACTTGTTCAATCAGCTTCAGGGTGTTATCCATATCCCAGAAATTGTTCTTCGTTCTGGCTACCATCATCTTAAGGTCAAGGAGGTAGATATTCTTAAAACAACTTTCATAACATACTATGTACACTTTGAGTTAGTGTTCATGCCTTTTGGTTTGACCAATGCTATCGCAACCTTCATAAACCTCATTAATAGGGTGTTAAAGCAATACTTATACATGTTTGTGATAGTATTCATTAATAACATTTTGGTTTACTCCTAAAACATAAGGAGCATCTAGACCATCTTAGATTCATTCTTCAGACACATAAAGACTACCAACTCTATGCCAAATTCTCTAAGTGTAAATTCTAGATGCAATCAATTGCCTTTTGTGTCATATCATTTCCAATAAGGGTATCTAAGTGGATTCACAGAAAATTGATGTTGTTAGAAACTAGCTCAGACCCAATTCTCTGTTATATATTCATGCTTCCTGGATTTGGCTGGTTACTATCACAAAGTCATTCTGGTATTCTCTTCCATAGCTTCTCCCTTGAGTAAGTTGACTTAGAATAAGATAAAGTTTAAGTAGTCATATTAGTGTGAGAAAAGTCTTAAAGAGTTGAAAACCAAGTTGACTTCAGCTCTAGTCTCGGCTTTGCCAAAGGGTTCTAAGGGTTTCATATTGTATGGTGATGTTTCCCTGGTTATTCTTAGGTGTGTATTGATACGGCATGGTAATTTTGAAGCTTATTCTTCTAGAAAACTTAAGTTCGATGAAAATAATTAGCCTTCTCATGATCTTGAGCTGACAGTTGTAGTTTTTTCCCTGAAGATTTGGAGGAATTATTTTTATGGAGTGCATGTGGATGTGTTTATTGATAGTAAAAGCCTTTAATATGTGTTTGGTCAGAATGATCTTAATCTTCATTAGAGGATATTGCTAGAGTTGTTGAAATACTATGACATGAGTGTCATATATCATCTGGGCAAGGCTAATGTAGTGGATGATTCCATTAGTAGGTTGTCCATAGGAAGTGTTACCCATATATTAATGAGGGTAAGAGGGAGTTAGCTAGATAGGTCCACATGCTTAACCACCTAGGAGCGAGTTTGTTTGGTGTTGATGATGGGGGTATATTAATACATAATTCTTTTGAATCATCTCTAGTTGTTTAGGTGAAGGAGAAGCAAGATAGTGATCTGATTCTACTTCAACTGAAGGGAGCTCTTCAGAAATAGAAAGTTTAGGTTTTCCTTCGAGAGGTAGATGGTGTGCTTCATTTTTAGGGTCGTCTTTGTGTTCCATTTATAGATAGGTTATGACAGAAGATCATATCTGAGGCTCATAGTTCCAGATATTTTATTTACCTGGTTCCACTAAGATGTATAGAGACCTAAGAGAGTTCTATTAGTGGAATAGGATCAAGAAGAACATTATTGATTTTTTGGTTAAGTGTCCTAATTGTCTTCAAGTGAAAGTAGAGCATCAGAGACCAGTAGGTGAGTTACAGGACTAAGTCACATCACTTCATACCCGTCTATATCAGTTATTTAGCAGAGTAGTATAAAAGGATTTCCCTCAAGATATTATCAGGATGCATAGGGTAACTTTATCTATTGTTTCACATTGAGTTACAAAGTTCACTTCACAGTTTTGAAGACCATTCCTTAAGAGTCTTGGTTCCCAATTTCATCTCAGTACAGCATTTCACTCGCAGCTAAATAGTCAGGTTGATAAGACTATTCAGACTTCGAAGGATATGCTAAGGGTGTGTGCATTAACTTCAAGATCAATTGGGTTGATCATTTTTATTTGATAGAGTTGTATATAACAAAAACTATTAATTCGGTATTTAGATGACTTAATTTGAGGCTTTGTATGGGAGAAGGTGCAGATCTCCCATTGAGTGGTTTGACGTAGGTGAAGTAGCAAAGGTACGGCTAAATCTAGTTCATGATGTGATGCATAAGGTTTAGATTATCAAATACTGACTGAGGGTAGCTCAAAGTAGACAAAAATACAATGTAGATATGAGGAGGAGAGATCTAGAGTTTGATATAGACAATTGGGTCTTCTTGAAGGTGTCTCCTATGAAGGAAAACATGAAATTTGGAAGAAAACAAAAGCTTAATCCATGTTTATTGGGTTGTATCATATATTGATGAGCATTAGAAATGTTATCTATAAGTTAAACCTTTAAGCCGAGCTGGCATCAGTTCATCTGGTCTTCTATGTATATTTGTTAAGAAAGTGCATGAGAGATCTGTTCGTAGTAATGCCAGTTGAGAGTATCAATATCCAAGACAGCTTGACCTATGAGGAGGTCCTATTCTAAATATTAGATTGATAGGTTTGTGGACTTAGAAACAAAGAGATAGCATCAGTCAAAGTCCTATGGAAAAACTAGTCATTCGAGGGAGCCATGTGAGAAACAGAGGAAGATATGATGAGTAGATAAGTGTACTTGTTTCCTCCTAACTCTTTTTCATCCTGAGACAATAAACTCTCCATTCATCTCCTTCCCCATGTCAGTTGCATGTAGAAGGTAGCATTACATGAGTCCATAGAGCCTTAGTTGAGAGTTCATGGTAGTCCAATTAGTCAGAGCAGCATGTATGTGGTTCAGCTGATTTTGTAGCTTGTTCGTGGTTAGTGTAGACCATTTAGTATCTTGTTCAAGTTTTGTATTCATCCTTCCAAATCTTCATTGGAGGATAAATGATCTCAAGGGAGATCTATTATTACGCGTTGCAAATCATCCTAGATCTTTTTCTATCTAAATAAAAGAAGTTAGTAAAGTTCCATGAAATTCCAAATTGTTCCTCATTTCCACGGCAAGGTCCACTGACTATCAACTATGTTGATAGGTTGTGAAACCTACCATCGATTGATAGCGGTTATTCTACTAGCTTAAGTACAAAATCCCTAGTTCCACGATGTAGATGATGGATAGTAAAAGTTTCCATTGATCGTGATTTGTTCCATTATCTGGATCTAGACATTATAGTAGCTTATGAAAAAACACCAGGTTTGACGGACTGATTGACATTCAACTGGGTTGATAGACCATTTACCTCACCGTGAAAAGATGCCCAGTTCCAATTTTAACATGGATAATTTAGATAATTTTCACTCTTTTAAAACCTAATATTATGTTGTTTGGCTTCGATTTAAAAGGGTATAAATAACCAAATTCTTATTTTTCTCTAATAGATCATTTATTCCTACTTAAAGCAAGAGGTTAGAATTAAGTTTTCTATTAAAGGTTCTCATACTAGGGGTTTTCATCAGGGATTCAATTCAGCCATTCTTCACCAATTTCAACTCAAGAAAAGGATTCATTCAAGCATGTGGGATAATCAAAAAGGGTTTTCTTCCACCCTTGTACCCAAATAGTTTTCAAATTGAGGTTTTGGGTAAAATGCTCTAGGGATAACTTGATTTTTCTATGTGATGAGATTTCCCTATTTTACATAATCCTTAATGATTATTATCCAATTTAAATGAAATTTTGCATACAATCTATTGAAGTTTCATACCCTTTTAGTTTTTTATCCATGTCCGTAGAATGATAGTAGAAGCATCAGATATGATGGGTTTCATGAACTTATTAAGTTTTCAATGCTAAATTATATTTTGCATCTAAAGTCATAAATTCATGATTTGACTTAACGTTATGAAGTCTTAAGCTTTAATTCTAAGTTAGTAAGAAGAATCTTGATATGTTGCCTTAATAAATAGTTAGCACAACAACATATTCAAAAACCTCTAATAGATATTCTAATACTTGAAGTACAATTTATAGGTAGAATGAGCATGTTATGAAGTAATAAGAGAGTCTTAATACGATAGATATTACTTGAGCTGTTGGTAATCAAAATGATGTTTCCTATTGGTACAGATCAAAAGAAAATAAAAAGTAACTTTTAGTGAAAGTATCGGGGATGAGCATTAGCACCAAGCGGATGAGGTTCACAGACACTTATCCCTAATTCATTTTCAAGTATAGGATCTTATTGCTTCCCAATGAGATGTATGAAGCACTTAGTGAATCAACTAGAAAAAAATATTGTGTGTTTTGTACCCCTAACAAGATTTAGAAGCCCCTCCAGCAGAGGGAATAATATACTAGAATTCGTTGTTTATTACCCGAAGTATGTCGATAATAGAAACTATCATGTGTTGTTTAGTATTAGTATTGAAGAAAGACTTTAACTAAATGTCCAATTACTATGTTAAAACTAATGAGTTGTGAAGTATTTATTTGAATTTATTTATACTCTTGAAGGATGATGTTTAAATTGAAATTTTCTATTTGCACATTTTTGCTTATTGATGTTGAGAGTTAGAGTCAGCATGTAAATGCATTGAATAACCTATCTCATATATTACTATTGTAGAGCATATTGATATAGCATGTTCATATTAACTTTTTGCATACTCTGTACATCTGAAGTGATGATGTATATTATGTTCCTTCATACTTTTATCATGTAGATCCGTCCAGCCATCCTCATGCTCTCAGTTTACCAGGTTTATAGATCCAAATTAGATTAGAAGTTAGTGATTCCTCATGATACGGGAACTAGTTTATTTAATTTATTTATTTTTAGTAGAGCTTTTTGACATATTTTGTTTTAAAGCTATCTAAGAACTTGTCCTAGTATCTTAGTTACTCAGCTGTGTAGTAATTTTCAGACAAAAATATAGTAAACTTGAGATTTTAGTTTCATTATTTTAATCATAATCTATGTCTATTGTTTCATGTAAGATGGCTCATTGCTATTTATTTATATCTTTCTTCCATCGAGTGTGACAGTGAGCAAAGCTATTTCGGAGCAAAAAGTACTTCCTGGTCACTTGGTGGCTTCGAATGCCTTGTCGTGTTCAAGGAGTGACATTGGGGCATGGCACTACTTCAATAATCTAATCTCTTAATTTATTTGTATGCTACTTAAATACACAAATCTTCAATGCTTCTGCTAAGATATCTTTTTTAGTAAATAAATATCCCACGTTAATTATTAAAGTTCTTTTCTTTTGGGTCAATATCTCCTATATTTAAATATAAAAATCTCCTACTTCAACAATCAAATCTCTTATTTTTTTATGAACTATTTAAAGATATAAATCTCCTTTACTTATTATAAGGTCCCCTATGTTTTAATAAGCAAAATTTCTCGTATTAACTATCAAATTTCTTTTTTGTTTCTGCATAATCTCTTTTAGAATCTTATAATTGCAAAAGACCCTTTTATTTTGCAAGACAACCATAAATCCCGATATGATAATTTTTTTTGAATATATAGGTCCACAAAGTCATAAACTTGAAAAACTTTTACAAAATTTCTCAATTAAAATACTTCATACCAAGAATCAAATAACAACTTCTCGAAATTATGTTCTATAGAAATAGACTTATATAATACCCCCCTTAAATTATCATCATATGTTCAATTACACACTTTTTTCTTTTAAAAGGTCCGATAACCCCCCTAAACTACTTTAAAGTGGAATAAATGCATCCTTAAGTGTAGAGAGTGTACTCACTCTCTTGAAGGCATGTGAGAGGTCAAAAATTAATTTAAAATATTACTAATATCAGTACATGTCATTGTTTAAGTAGGCACTTTTATAACTAGTTAGTGTACTTAATAAATTAACATTAAATTTAAATAGATACATATAGAATTATTTATCTTTCTTTTTTGTGACATAAAGTCTTTTTCTTCCTTTTTAATAAAACGTGGAGAGAGGTAATTACGCAGGACTTAAAGAAGTTACAGCTGACCAAGGACATAACTCTATATAGGAAGGTGTGGAGGATGAGTATCAGGGTAGAAGGTTAGCAAGATTGGTTGCGTTAGTAGGTAGGTTTTTTTGTCTATCTTAGGAGTCATATGTCTTGTGTGTAGTATCTGGATCCCAGAGTTTTGAGAAGGTTTGTTATCCTTTTTAGCTTGAGTGTACTATTATATGTTACTTTTTGTTTTTTACTTCGCATTATCCCTTTGCATTATATTATACCATATTTAGATTTTATTGTTTTAAGTCAACGGTCTTCCGGAAACAGCCTCTCTACCTGACTCTTAGGTAGTAGTATGGTCTGCATACACTCTACCTTGCCTAAACCCCACATTGTGAAAATATATTGTATATATTGTTGTTGTTATTGTTGTTAACTATTGCGAAACAGAATAAAAAACTTATTTTTACCTATTAATTTATGATTCTTTTTATTTTGAGAAAAAACATGATTCAATTTTTAAATATTTAATTTATGTATTTATTTTAATATTTGAGTAGACATTTCTAAATTATTTATCTTTTTGTTTGTGAAATAAAGTTAATGTTTTCCTCTTTTGCAAAATGGGGTCTATATGATATGATTGTAACTAATTATTTAAGAAAAATCATTTTTCCACATTATATGTGTATTTCTTTTTTCACTAGAAAAGATAATATATGTATTGCCTAAAAAATAACACCAATTATATATGTGATTTGGATAATATTTTTCATCATTTCAATAATTAATCACATAATTCAAATGAAAAAACTTAATATATGGTGATCATTTATTAAAAAATATAACAATGAGATTATTGATTGATTACGTACCTTAGTATTTAATAAAATTCATAATGGTGTTAGTCAATTTAATTAATATGTAATGTAAGTGAAATTTTATTTTACGTTTTACTTATCTAAGTTCAACTTGTTCATATGTATTTAAGCATGTCAATTATTAAGTATAATATAAAGATAAATGATTCAACTTGAAATATTTAAAAATTTGTTAAAGTATTATTTATTAAAGGTACGTTTTCAAATTTTGTTGAATCACTGTGAGAAGAGTTATCAGATAAAGGAGGAGGGAAAATTTTCTTTAAATCTCTTGAAATTTCTAGTCCAAAGTATGCAATAATATTAAATAATTACAATATAGTTAATTATCATTAAATATTGTATTCTTTACCAGAAATGGTATGTGAGAATGAATCGTACTTTTTTCAAAAAAGAATCATAAGTTAATATAAAAATAAGTCTCTTTGTTTATCAAAATAATTGATTATAATTTTATATA
>JBDJHY010614525.1:0-16335 GCA_039654485.1 Withania somnifera | reverse complement strand
AATATCGTACCCGTAAAATTCAACCCACCAATAGTAAACGTATCCATAGCTAAATTCCCTTCAGAAGATGAAGCATCAGCATAAGAAAGCACTGCATGACAGAAATTCTTGGAGTCACAAGAAGTTTGGATGGAAAAATCTTGTGTTCGGGTCGTGCATGTTGGGTCGGAACAGGAAACGGGTCGGTAAGAAACTGACAGGTTCGGGTTAAAAACTGGTTGGTTGATTCGAGTTGAGTTGGAACGTAGCCAGGAGAGTTCACTGCCTGTATCGAGTACCATGGTGACATTTTGTGGTGGTGTGCCTACTGAAACGGAAACAGTAAGTGTGACATTGTGAGTAAATGGGAGTTTGTTTGGAGCTCTATGGAAAGACGAACCAGATGTGATTTCTTGAGTTTTAAGGGGTAAAATTAACATTGGTGAAGTAATTTGGGTAGTGAAATTGATAGTGGAGAAACATTTGAGGGGGTAGTGGAGCAAGAAGAGAAAGTTGAGAAAGAAAGGAAGTAATTTCATGGTGAATTGAATTTCAGTACTAAGAAGTATAGCAGAATATTTGAGCTGATAGGAAGTATAAATTTTTTGTGTAAGAATGGAATAAGATGTGTTGTAAGTTTTGGGGACAGAGACTATGTGTGAAAGAGGGGAATAGGAAAGGAATCTGAAGTTTCTATGGTGTTTGATGACTTTGAGTTCAGGTTTAATGTTGGCAAAAATAACATTATATTCTCAGGGCATGTGGAAGATTAGTAACTACCTAAAGGTGTGGAAAAGTTATTTTTAAAAAATATTTTATTTAAGATAAAATAATTTTAAAAAATATAATATAAAAATAAAAAATTAAAAGATAACACATAATAATATATGTAAGACTCTAATAAAAAATTAATACACACGAGCTGCAAGAAATAATAAACCTCAACAAAATTCTTAAAATCATATACTCTTAACACGAAAGACAAATAAAACAAATTCATCTACTAATAAAAACCAATTTCAACTTATTAACCTTTTATCATAATACACGTCATTTCACTTTTTTATCTAAGATCGTGTTCTTAGTAAGCTGACAAAAAAACTAATAAGAAATTCTATTTTTGAACATATTTTTTAAGAAAATTTTGACTAAATGTAAATTTTATTAAGTTAATGTTAATAATGATATTTTAAAACTGTAAATATATGACTATTGTTATTTTTTATAATTATTTAATATTAAATATAAAATAAATACAATATTTTAAAAAAAATTATAATTTTAAATGATTATTTTTAGTATGATGGCTAAGACGGTTGTTACGCATTACGTATTATATTGTATTGATTTCACAAATATAATGCTAGAATAAGTTATACTATTTTATATTATAATATTATACATTAGCAATTTGAATGTTAATTGTTAAAAAGTTTTATAATCTCAAGAGTAATAGTAAACTAATTCAAATAGCTCAATTTCAATAGTTTTTAATAAAAGATGATGACCTAGTAAAAATATTTTTTTACTTTCTTTTCATCAGAACATTTAATTTTACTTCTCTTTGAAAAATTTTGTAACCGACATATATCATGCTTAAGTGTGAGGGCTATATAATACCCATGTAGAGGGGCTCTCGTACCTTGTCAAACGGTATAAGCCTATGGCTGCTCAAGTGGATCCAACTAATCTATCAAAGGTGCACTTATCGGGCCAAATATAAAATTCCTACGTAGACTACGCATGTTATGAGTATTTGGACCTTCTCTCCCAACTTCGGTGCTAATACTCGTCCCATAAACCATTTGTTTTCGCTTCACCATTCCCCTTTCCTATGATTAGTGGAATTCAGCCTTCCGAAAACCACTAATCAAGCTACCATTCATAACATACCACAATTTGGGTTACATTCTTTGAAAACTATTAATTTGACACTTCATTGACAATTTACCTTGATATCTCAATTCATGCTTATTATCATATAAAATTCAAGTAATTTTGTCACTTCAATAGTCAACTTAAATTTTAAGAATAAACTTTGAAAACATTAATTTACTTATGCTTCAAAACTTTTTTCAATCTTTCATCTCACTTTCAAAATTATGCTAACTCATGAGGACTTAAACAATTTAACAATTAATATGCAAACTTCATAAATTTGATTTAAAAACATCAATAAATCATCAAGTAAGGAAATTTCCAATTTAATATTAATTAAGAACCCTAGATATGCTTCTATATCTTCAAAACTTTTGAGAAAAGGGTTTTGGGGCACGAGAATGAAAGAGAACCCTTGTTCATATCCCACGTACCTGATTTAATGAACTTTGATGGAGGAATCCAATAGAAAGAAGGTTGTTTTGGTTGCTTGAGTAGAAACTCTAGTTTCTTGCTTGAAGAGTAATTTGGACAAGAACCTTGCTCAACACTCAACAACAACTCCAACTCCAAAACGTCATGGGTTTATATATCATCACTCAACAACTCCAAAACGTCATGGGTTTAATACTGGAAAAGAAAGGAATTAACTAAACTAATCCTCAATAAAATCACTCGAAACCTATCTAGCACCACTTCACGGCTTGCGAAGTGGCCTTTTTTGGGTCGTGAAGTAAACCTTATTCCCTTCCACGACTCGTGGAGTGGATTCATGCAAAAAGGACAGAGATTTTCAACATCATAATTCCAAAGCACGACTTGTAAACCACTACACTACAGCTCGTGAAGAGGACTCGTGAAAACTAACTAGATCACAAGCAATGCAACTTGTAAACCACTACTCTACAGCTCGTGAAGAGGACTAGTGAAAACTAACTAGATCACAAGCTATGCAGTACAGGTTCACTCCACAACTTATGAGTCTTGATCTTTACCTTACGACTACTTGGGAGCATTTTCAACTTTATATAGTCTTAGACCTGATTTTTGAGCTTAAAATAAGTACGGAGCATTGCACAGCCAACTGCATGGTCGTCGAGCCTAAGATGACATAGATGATTGTTGTTTAGGTTTCTTTTCTGCAAGCCGCTTCGATTATCTAATGAGATTGGCTTATTGTCTCGACGATAAACCTCTCGTGCCCTTTAAAACCTCAATAAATCGAGGAGGAAGTCTTGTAAAATTTTAGTTTGTTGTGCGTCTGAGTCCAGACGTCTCCTGGATAGCTTGACGTGTATCCTTAAAGTATCAAACTCCAAATCATCAAAATAAACTCAGAGGAAAAAAAATTTCTTTGGGGATGATTAATAAATAGTTATACAAATTAATATACAGTTGAGCCTCATGTGCGGACTCTTTCTGACGGAGTAAGCGACAGGGTGAGCTTAGCTTTTTCCATTATTGGATGATTCGTCCGTATGGTATCCATGAATGTCCTTTCAAGGGAAGTCCTAAGGGGATGCTTGAGCCCATGGAAGTAAGTCCTTAGTCATCATATCGGTCCATCTAGATCTCTATCTTGCGTGGGTTCTAGAGTCGCAGCCTCATTATCTTTTCGGAGTTTGGGTAGATTGACCTTAGGCTTTCCCTTTCCCCTCAAGACTCTATGAGGAGTGGGTACCGGGACCTTATGTACCCTTGTATATAATAACTCACTCGCGATACGACCAAGCAAGCAGCTCCAAAAGATGAGAAGGAATTTAAAACTTAAAGAAAAGACATACGCTAATCTCTTTGAGTTTCTACGTTCACATTCCCATACCCAGTCGTTGCTTAAATGATAGTCACATCCCCTGATTGTGGCCACCTCTTCCAATGTTAGGGAAAAGAGTCTCTACAAAGAAGAACGCAGTCAGCCTTCCAGATTCTCAGTCCTTGTTCTCTTCTTGAAAAAGCTTTTTGATGTGACGGTATTTTTCGTCATATATTACATTCAAAACCCGAGAAATAAAGCATCTTCTTGAGTAATAACAATGTGTTTTAATGTGTTTTATGAATATTAAATTAATGTGAGAAAGTTTTGAGCAATTGTACAGAAAAAGGGCAAGTTTTGGAAGATTATTGGATGTTTCACCTATCACCAGATGACTCATCCAAACCCATCGTCCAAAAGGAATGGTACTAAATAATAATACCAAGTCAGAAGATGGATTGGGCGATTCATTTGGCAATAAACAGTTCATTTGAATTCATCGCCCAACTGATATACCACTGGATAGGACCAACGACCAAACAGCTCAAACAAACGTTTCGTCTGATGGAAGATGATTTGCCAAGGCCTTTTGTCTAATTGTATGTCTACTGCATAGTGGAGGTAACAAACAGAAGACCATACAGTCCATCCGTCACCAGACGGTTCGTCCGTTGTTTCTCCCAAAGCTGAGCGACGGCCCAATCCAAGTTTCTGATATTGCACTTACACCCATACTCTATAAATACCAAAATTAGTGTAGTTTAAAAGAGATTTTGACAAGAGCCTTAAGACATGTAAATTAGGGCTTTGCTTTCTGTATTTTCCACAGAACACAAGTGTAGATTTCATTGATTATCATTTTGCAATTCAATTAGAAGTCTATTTCTATGGTATGTCATTCACTGATTTATCATTTTATTATTGTATGTTGATATCAATGAAGGGCTAAACCGCCAACCCTAGGGTTGTGGGATCCATAGGTGAAACTGCATTAGGGTTCTAATTTACATATGGTTGTTGCATTTATTCTAACATATGAATATAATCCCTATGTAATAAAAATATTTTAGTGGTTGGAAACAATAGAAAATTCCTAGGTTTAACCAGCACTAACCCTGTGGTTAAACTGGTACTTGAAATTATGCTAAAAAATTCTGGGCGTTAACCCTCATCTAATTATTGTTGTTGTAGCAAGAGTACTCGTCTTGAGTTACCACGATAAGGAAAATGAACTCCGTCATATACCTAATTGGTGTAAAAGAGATTTATCTAGGATTAAAGGTTGAGAAATACTTAGATAAATTACATTGGCCTTATACGTAACTCAAGGTCTAGGAAAGATCGCTCAACCTTAAAAGCTTAGAATTCCAAGGTTTGTTGAACCTTGGTGAACATGAACCTAGATAATAAAAAGCATGAACTATTCCATAATAACCAGGAATAGAAGAGAATACTTTCTTACAAATAACCCCTTTTTTTACTTTTTGTTTATTCCTAGAAAGAAACACTAACTATTAGCTACTGCTAATTGCGTACATCCGATACCATATTTCGTGTGGGATCGACCCCAACCAAGATGGGTTCTATATTTGAACAACAATCACTTATACTTTAGTGGGGGTTATAATTTTGTGTTATCAAATTTTGGCACCGTTTTCGGGGACTAAGGTTATCGGTGAAGTCTAAATATAGTGATTGTTAGTTAGGTTTATTTCTAGTTTTCACGTTTTTGTGTTCTTTTGTCTGCTGCAGGGAGCAGATAGTACATGGAAAATACTCGGAGTCTAGAAGTACATCTATTTATTTTTAATCCAGAAATATGAAGAAATTTTTCAAGAATGAATAGGCCAGGGAATGCAGATCTACCTAAACCTGAGCAGCACCCTGAAGATGCATAGAGAGGAAAAAATCAACCAGATGCACCTCGCAGACCTCAACCTGTGAGGCATAACAAGGTGTACGTGGATGAAGATGAGACATAACTTGATGGGGCTGGGTCTTCTAGGGAAATATTCCACTCCCATTAGCTCCGGTAAGAAAATTCAACATCCCAGCACCCCATGAATGTATAAACTTTAGAATACTAGATAACACGTAAAATAGCTAAATGACCATAAGGGTCATTACATAGGGCTTCATCGTGCATCATTCTAACCAAGACAGTACCTCATGAATGTATAAACTTTTTCCATTTATACCTTGAAAATAGCACCACACCAACAGGTGGTCATGGAATATATGCATATATTGGTAAGGAAAAGAACCTGTGCTCACAACTACCATAGCCGCGGGTCGCACCTGTGCTCACAATACCATAGCCCGATATGTAAAGTACATGAACCCGTACAATAATATAAAAAATAAGCCTACCCCACACTAGGATTTTCCAAAGACACCAAATAAATACATACCTCACTCACCGGATCTCAACAAGTCATAACACAATCACTAAGGTCTAAGGACACTAGTGGAAAGGATGAAACACCCATACGTAGTCCAACACCCTCTACATTCCTTAGCCGAACAGGTTGAAGAAGGTAAAATAGATATGAGAAATTAATAAGATAGGGTTTCCAACCTAAAAACCATCCACACCACACAGACACCTTTCAATAGTCTAGTATAAAGAAGGGTAAACCTAGCCTATCTAGGTGCTATAAAAGTCCTCAAGAAGCACATAAAACTGCTACACACAAGCCTAAATCTACTTGAAACTATCAAATTTGGCATCCATAGGTCAAAATACAAAGAATGATACCATATTTCCCAGTGCAATCCAGGTGGGAAATCAAGCCTATGGGCCCTGAAACCCATAAAAAAAACTAAAAATATAGGGAGGTATCCCTTATCTTAAGGAATAGGTGGTTCAAAAATGAGCTCCATTGGAACTTCGAGAGGTCCTCAATTGGCCAAGAAAGTTTATGACCAAGAATTGAATATCCCGATCCTAACGACCTCTCAGAAACATAAAAAAAGTGAAGTCACCCATACTCACTACCTTCCAGCTCAAGGCACCTGTAACCACATTACCCTTGCTTGGGTGATATAGAATACTCAAACATAATCCTTCATAATCTCAACTCACCTCTGCTGCCTAATGTTAGGATCCTTCTAACTTAAAACATGCTACAAACTATGATGATTTGTATAAATTTCACAATGGACACCATATAGATAGTGCCTCCGAATCTTAAGCGCAAAAACTACCATCGCCAACTCCAAGTCATTTGTGGGTTAGTTGTGCTTGTGACCTTTTAGTTGTCACTAAGAATAAACTATAACAGGATCCAACTGCATAAGTACACAACCTAACCCAATACCCAAAGCATCACAATATACTATGTAGGCCTAACCCTCAGCTAGCAAGGAAAGCACCAAAACGGTAGTCAAAAATCATTTAGCCTCAGAAATTTAGACTCACACTCAGATGACTACTAAAGGGGAGCACCCTTCTGCATCAGTCTATTCAAAGGGGATTGATAGATGAAAAACTGTGGATAAACAGGTGGTAGTACCCAACTAACAGAAGAAAATCACAGAAATATGAAGGAGTGGTAGGGCGACGCCATCACAAACCACGACAATCTTTGTCGAATCAACACTAATATCAACACCCGATACCATATGGCCTAGATAAGAAACAAACTCAATAAAAAAATCACACTTTGAGAACTTGGTGTAGAGCCGCTCAGTCCTCAAAGTCTGAAGCACTACCATAAGGTGCTCCTCATGATCCACTTGACTCCACGAGAAAAACAATATGTCATTAATAAACACGATCAGAAAGGAGTCTATTAGGGCCTGAATACTCAGCTCG
Source organism: Withania somnifera (assembly GCA_039654485.1). Lineage (NCBI taxonomy): Eukaryota > Viridiplantae > Streptophyta > Magnoliopsida > Solanales > Solanaceae > Withania > Withania somnifera. The sequence goes on along the minus strand of JBDJHY010614525.1, from coordinate 8,908 downwards.
TCAAATCCATAAAGGTTGTGGGGGAATTAGTGATCCCAAACAACATCACTAGAAACTCATAATGCCTATACCTCGTCCAAAAAGCTGTCTTTGGGATATCCTCACCCCGAATCTTCAACTGATGATAGACAAATCTCAAATCAATATTAGAAAATACTGTGTCACCCTGTAGTTAGTTGAGTAGGTCATCAACGCATGACAGAGGATACTTATTCTTAATAGTTACCTTTTCCAGCTTCCTATAGTTAATGTATATTCGCATCGACCCATATTTTTTCTTTATAAACAACACTGGGGAACCCAAAGGAAAAGCACTAAGATGGATGAAGACTTTGTCAAGAAAGTCCTAAGTTGAATATTCAACTCATGAAGCTCTGTTGGGGCCATTCGATAATGGTAAACAAAAATGGTCCTAGTGCCCAACTTTTCCTAAATAACAAAATTGAGATCACTCTTAGATGGGAGGCTAAGTAAATCGGTAGAAAATACATCAAAGAACTCATAAATCACAGGAAAAGACTCAAGGGAGGGAGAATCAACACTAACATCTCTAAAATGGGCAAAGTAAGAATGAAAACCTTTGGTAATGAGCTTATGGTCTTGACAATCAGAGATAACATAAATTGAGAAGTGGCTAGTAGGCTCACGCCATACTACTAGGGTACACCGTCATAGATAAGTCATAATCTTGGCATAATAATCCAGGATTACACAGTGAGGGGATAAACAGTTGATGCCTAGAATCACATTGAAGTCCAATATGTGTAGCTCAATCAAGTAGATTTGAGTGTCATAATCCTTCTTAGTAACCATACAAGATCTATATACCCGATCCACCACTACGGTCGTGCCCACCGTGGTAGACACACTCAGATTCACAGATAATGGCTCAATAGAAATGTCCAAATGAGCAAAAAAATATACAGATACATATGATAAATTGGATCCAGGATCATATAAGGCCGAGTTTGAGTGCCCACACAAAATTAACCTACTGGTGACAATAGCATCTGATGCCTCGGCATCGGCTCTATCCGAAATAACATATAGTTGACGATGGTCCCCATAGTGCTCCTTATCAGCACCTCTACCTCTCCTTCCCCCTCTCTAGACTCCTCCTCTAGTTCTGTGAGAGATGACTTCCCACTTCTAGTTGATGGTACTATTTGTAGTGGTTGGGTAGGTTGCGGTTCTTATGGACAGACGCTGATGAAAATCCCTAGAAAATCAACCCTTATCATCACAATCAAAAAAACCTCTGTATACCGATCTCATTTATACCTGGGAAAGTCTTTGGAATAATGATCTACCTCTCAACACTCAAAACATTCATCCCTATCTATGGCCTAAATGTGGGAACCCTCAACCTAGCCCCATGAACCTGAAGCTAGGCTGTTTGAGGCTGGATTCTCTATCCTCTATCATAAGCCTATAATGAATCCTGGTATTGAATATGGAATGACCTCTCCTACCATAATCTCTACCTCTGGACCTAGAACCCGAATAGCTACCCAAGCGGTGCTATCACTTATTGTCGCCCCTTTAGGCCTCACGATCTAGAATCTCTATACTGTGGGCATGGTTGACAATATCTAGGAAAGACTTCTTAATAACCAACTTCCACTCTACCTTACCTCGTAGATCAAACCTCAAACCATAAGCAAAGAGGTGAATCTGCTCCTCCTCTATATTTAATATATCACCTGCATGTATAGAAAGCTCAATGAACTGAGGTTCATACTCTGAAACCTTTATGGTACCTTTCTATAGACCTACAAATTGACCCCATAAAAACTCACATGAATTCCTAGGCATGTAGTTGGCCATAAATTCCTTTGTAAACTATCTCAAAGTTAGTAGGGCTGAACTAGGTGGCCTCCAATCTTGGTACACCCTCCACCAGTGACTACAGGCACCCTCAAGAAAATAAGTACTAAAGGAATTCTCGTGTATCTCTAAAAACTATAAATTCCTTGAACACTCCTAACAGGAACCTAAAACCACATGGGGGTACTACCACTCTGCTCTAGATAACCTAGTGGGTGCAATCAGTAAGAAGTTGTCCAGTATCTTCCTTACCTCAAACACTAGTATAGTAGGAGTTGGCACTGATGTAGATATAATAGTAGTTTCAGTTGGCATGGTAGACAGTATAGGAAATGTTACTAGGCCTATAGATACTGTGGGAGGCGATGCATCCATTTCCACTCCCCGGATAGATGATTGTGGCACATTCTTCGGTGCATCACTAAGCATCTTTCATAAAAAGTCTCTAAAAGAGGTAGGCAGTGTCTTAGCAAACTATGGTGGGGGTACATGAGCTATCTACGGTTGAGTAGTCGCTCCCCTACTAACCCCTCCTGATCTATCGAGGAAGGGTCTCGATCTACTGAAAAAGTTCGGGTATGCACTATTTGTGAAAGATTGAAGCCAAGGTGAGCCTTTAAGAAATGGTACGAATATCAATAAGTGACAAGAATCAAGGGAAGAAAGTCTTCCTAAGGTACCCTATACCCTTCCAAAGATTGAATACAAATTTCTACGTGCTGATTAGCAGGACTCTACTAGGTAGTTTCTCCAATGCCAAAGAGACAAGTGAACCTAAGCTCTGATACCACTCTGTCACAACCCAAATTTGAGTCAAGATTGTGTCTACGAATAGAGCTACAAGCAATGGGGTATAACCATTCACATCTAACAACAAAAAGTAAAATAATGAAAGTAAACCAACAACAGAAGGAGGTATATATACAAACCCATCCCAAAAACTAGTGTCAAATGGCATACGGAGCTATAAAACAGAGTATCCAAAAGAAATATATACAGATACAAGATCGTATACAAGTAATACTACACAAGGCCTGTCGTGAATAAAATAAAGCAGTCTACAATAATTGGAAGACACGATCATCTCAAATTCCAAAGCTCACCATAGTCTCTGTAGGATAGATATCTACTCATCATGATCATATCATATTCGATGATCCGTACTGGTATCTGCACCAGACAAATAGTGCAGAAGTGTTGTATGAGTACCTAAACATGGTACCCAGTAGGCATCGTTGACCAACAAGGATAAATCAAAGTGCAACTAAAGTAATGGCGAGGAAAGTAAAACATGTAAATAAGAACAGGCAACCAACATGAAACTAACTATGCAACTAGGGTTTGTAATAGGTACAAAGGCTAAATACGGATGACAGAAAGGAAAGTATGAGGTCTAAGAAATTAATTCTATGCACTGCTTTTGCATAGGATCATCCAACTATCGTATAGTACTGAGAAACAAACCATAGAAAGTGTACCTGAACTCCAGTTGAGTATACTAGTACTAAAGAAATAGTTAAAGGTAAAAGACTAATTAGGAATGGATACAAATAAAGTAATAAGTGGATAAAACCAGAAAGGCGGGGTAAGACCACTGGGTACAAGCAAAAAGGAAACATATTAACCCTACCTAACACCCCATCCTATCGGTAGACTTAACCAATACAATAAGAACTCACTGCGACTTCCCCCTTAAGCCCAACAAGAACAACTAATGTGAACAGGATGATTGCACGTGGGTGAGAATAGCATAACTCAATAAGTAACTACTTAAATCAAGAGACTGCGCCTCCAAACCATCGCTTAGGGCCGATGCCCATGTATGCTCCTCAATGATCAAAAGAGGATCGTGCCTCTAAATCTGAAGTTGTCTCATGCCACCATCTGTCTATATCAGGACCATGCCTCTCGATAATTAGTAGTATGCTCATGACTTATAATCCAAGATGGGAAGCCTATACAGTCGATCTATATTGGCACCGTGCCCTCAAAATAACTAAGAATATGCTCACACCTCATAATCTGAGGTAGGGTTACGCCGTATAATAGGTCTACATCAAGACGGTCCCTCACAATAACTAAGACAGTACCCCATGATAGTAAAACTCTTTCTATTTATACCTTGAAGATAGTGCCATACCAGCAAGTGGTCGTGGAATGTACATACATATAGATAAGGAAAAATCTTTCCAGTTTAAAACTTGTAAAACTTTCAAGTTTTAGTCACCCAAGTTTGTATATCAATTATCATAGACCTAGGTCGCCCGTGCTCACAATACCATAGATCAATATCTAAAATGTATGAACGCCGCACAACAGTATCACAAGTAAGCCTACTGAACATTAGGAATAGCCAGAAGCCACTATCAAACTACCTACCTAACTCATAGGATCTTAAAAAGTTACAACATAATACCAGGGTCCAAGTCTGCTCGCAGCAAGTCTGGGACACGCACATGTAGCCCGACACCCTCTACGTCCCTCCGCAGGACCCTTGATAATAGGTAAAATAGGTATAAAAAGTAATAAGGTAGGTTTTCCAACCTTAAAACCATCTTGCACAGCTAGACACACCATACAAAAACCATATAATAGTCCAGTCTAGAGAAGGATAAACATACCGTACTTGGGTGCTGGCAAAAGTCCTTGAGAAATCCATAACAATCTAAAGCTCTGCATAAGCCCCAATTCACAACTATCAAATTAGGTATCCAAAGGTAAAAATACAAAGAATGATACCCATATTTCCAAGTGCAATCTAGGTCGTAGATAGGGCCTAAAATGGGCCCCTCATCAAGCTCAAGGAACACATGGTTGAATATGATCTCAATTAGACCTCCGGAAGGTCCTCAATAGTCCAAAGAAATTTTATGCCCAAGAACATAAATTTTAAGAAATAAATTGAGAAATAAAGGTTACAAAACTAACCGTAAATAAGAAGAAAGTCACAAAATATGATCCCCACATCTTGTAACCGATAATGCCCAGGTACCAATAATAATTCACCAAGAATTAGCCAAGGAACCTTAATCCACCATTAAATATCTACACACCAAGGTTCCAAGGAAGAACATGATAATGAAAACTCACCTTAGATGAGGAAAAATTCCCAAAAACTCACCCCTCGTAATCCTTACATGCAATCCTAAAGCTTTAGGGGTGAAATCACAGAGTTTAAAGTCAAGAATGAAAATAAAGATTACCTCAATCACATCACCACAAAGCAATCGTGCTGAAAAACTGGGACTGCTATTTTTTTGCAACAGTTGAATTTCCAAACAAGAGCTCAAAATTGAAACAGAGTCCAACAGAAAAAAATAAAACATGCATAATATATGAAAAACATTTTCTGGACTCAAAAAAATTGATGAAACAACCAACATAGGTTTTTTGATAAAAAAGAACCCCTACCCCAAATTTGATAAAAATCACCAACTTCCTAACTTCCCATAAGGACCATCAGAACAAGCCTGAACATATTCAAAAGCACACCAAATAGCCCAAATTAACATTCCTGGCCTAATGGAAGTGTCAGAATTCTGATCCAACACTCTAATCACCAAAATCCTACCTAGGCTCCAAAACAAACTCTAGTTAAACTAAATTTCCACAAAGAAACTTAAAATAAAAATAAAAAGGAAAGAACACAAACTAAAGGTCTAACTAGACCTAATTCAGTATTCTAGAGTTAATACATTTTTCGGAATATGATTTCGAGCATGTTTACTAAGAATTCACTCTCAAGTTTCACTATTTCAAGGTTAAGACTTCAAAATAGGAAAATTGAGATAACAAGTCATAGGACTGCCAAGGAGCCAAACAAATGGTCCTAGCAAGTTATAAATGACTTGTGGAAGCTTATAGAAAGATCTAAGAATAGAAAAAACTAAAAGTAAAGTAAATTACCACACGGTCATTAAATGGGTATATAAGATTCAAGTTTCTCTCACTCTCCCAAAGAATTCACAAGTTACATATGATGACCCATAGGGTTTCCCTAGTATAATACTCTACTAATTTAATAATTCACAAGTCCAAGATTAAGTAGGACTTTACGGGGTTGTAATGTAGGATAAGGGATGGTTACGAACTATTTTGGCCATTAATAGTGACTATAGTCCCAAGTTCTTTAATACATTACCGTTTATTGAGAGCTTTCTTCAAAACATCTTTCATACACCACTTTTATTACCCTTAAATCACTTTGTTTTTCCGTTTATCTTCACGAAGGATCACATATAAATAGTAGGGAGTATTCTTATTCAATAAAAGATTATTATTTTTTTTTTAATTTTATCTTTTTCTTATTCCCTACCCAACACATAAACTTTCTACCCAGTAACCATACTTTGAGGGCTCTAAATCTCATTCTTTTATTCAACTTTACACTCCCTTTTAAATTATATTTTTCAATTAAAACACTTAGTGTTTTAGGATCAAAATCAAGGTGTGTGAACTATAAGGAATAGGTTATATATGAGGCTACCAAAAATAGGCTAAAGGATCAACAACTTAACTAAGATTATATATCAAAGGTAGATGAAAGAGAAATAAAACAATGTTATCAAAGAAGGCCTATATTATCAAGAAAGATCACCATTAACTCTCAACTAAGTAATTTCAGGAATTCAACATTAAGATAAAGCATACAACAGTTAACTAAATGAGCCTAGGTGTCTCAAAATAGTCATTGAAACCAAATCTCATCATGCTTTATAATTCAAAACCGCTTGCACCAATTTTTTAATCATACTATAAAAAGTGTACTTATTTAAAAATTAGTGAAAAGGTTCAATTTATTATTCCTAATGACTAATTTTCCTCAAGACGGTCATCACCCATCCATCATTGGGAAAAGTCCCTAATCAATGACTAAAAATATAAATTTACTCCTAAAATTTAAAAAACAATATGGGATATCGATTTAAATGACACCCTCTAAGAAAAGAACCGATAAGAAAACAAGGGGTGGATGAAGTGTGCTTTTACCTAAAGACCAAACAAAAATAAAATTAAACTAAAACTACTAAAATAAACTCTTTTTAAATGTTTAAAAAGTTTCAACCAAAACACACACTCCAAGTCATGAATATCTAAGCTAAATTGAGATATGCCTAATACAACCTCATTTATCCCCTATTGTAGTTAACCTACTATAGTTGTGAGACCATCCTAGGGACATACTTGAAATTCTACTTTCTGCACTGGTTCCATTATCCACTCTTGTCTTCCTATGTTTGCTTTATCACAACTTTCTTCTAATGGTGCCTCAATCTCTTCTTCTATCATGAGTTCCACTTGAGTGTTTGGTAAGGATGTACTATATTGATTAGACAAAATGCCAACTATAGCTTGTGGTCTTTGTGTTTGGATATCTGTGGTACCATGGCTTCACTTAGTTGAGCAAGATGCTACATCAATTGTGCCTGTTGCTCCAATAATTGCTTGTACGTACCCCTGAGGTAAGCCTCATGGACTGCACCATTTTATCTATTAGACCTTCTAACATAACAAAAAACAGACTATTGATAATGGTGGTTCGGGTGAAGGGCCATGAACATGAGATATAGGTTAGGACAATCATTTAGATGTCTATCCTCACTACCACATATATGAAAAACATTATGTTCAACGAATTGGGTAGGTGCACCTAACCCGCTCCTTTGAACATTAAGACAATTAATGTCCAAGTGGTTTCAGATACTACATGAATATCCATCATTCAACCATTACTTATAAATTTGAAATTCATGAAGAGTGAAGAAAAAGTAAAATAAAATAAGAAGAAAACTTTATACAAAATTAAACTATATAAAACTAAAACAAATAAAATGAAAAAAAGTCTTTTTACATAAACAAGAAGACAAGCCATCTGTGTCACCCCTATTACCTGGAATGAGTTAACTCAAGTGTTCTAAGACAGATATCTCCATTAGAGTGTGAGGGAGGAGAATTGGTGAAGATTCAAGGCTTTGTCTCAGGATGACATTACAGTAGCAGAGTATAATACTCAGCTTTGGGCTTTATGTAGATATGTTAGCTCACTTCTCTTGGATCTTTTCGAGAGGATCCATTATATTTTTTGTGGATTATCATATTCTATTCATATGAAAGTATTTAGATTGACCTTTTTAGGGATATCTTTTCTTGATATAATTGGCACAACAATGGATGTTGAGCTGATTGAGAGGAAGGAGTTTGTAGACACTAGGGGTAAGAGATCTCATATATTCAGGAAGTTTACTGGTGTATATTCTGGGAGTAGAGGATCTTCTAGTCATTGGTTTTCTACTTTAGATCAGCATTCTGGGGGGTGCAGCAGAGGCAGTCAGGCTGTTGTGGCCATTCAGGGCCTAATGTCTCATCTCAATAGGTTTTAGCCCTGAGGTCTTATTTTATTTGTGGAGATTTGAGTCACTTGATGATACATTGCCCATATTCCAGTCATCGACCCCAGATAATTCCATAGCACCCAACTATAGCACCAATACCCCTAGTTAGGGGTTAATGTCGAGCACAAACAGGTAGAGATGGTACTGCATATGGTAGTGGGAGAGGTTAGTGCTATGATTTTCAAGGAATACCATAGGGTGAGACTCTGATGCAGTGATTAAAAATATTATTTTGGTGTGCCACTGGCTTACTTCAGTATTATTTGATTATGGATCTACCTATTCCTATGTGTCTACATATTTTTCTACTAGATTTGATATGATGGGCGAATCTCTACTAGTACTTTTGCATGTCTCTACACCCATTGTAGATTCTTTAGAGGTGGATCAAGTGTATCAATCATGTTTTGTCTCTGAGGTAGAGTACCTTAGTATTTTTATCACAACCCGATTTCTCAAGTCATGATGGCACCTACTATATCCCAGTAGGAGAACCAAACCCCATAGTCCGAAGCCAAAGCGGAGGACAACTACATTAAAAATAGAAGAATATGAAAAGAGATGGTAATGAAGTTGAGAATACACCCAAAACCCGATGTAAATGTCAAACGAACTAATATAGAAGAACAAATATAGAAACTATACAATACACAACGTCTCCGAAACACAATGGAGATAACAAAATCAAA